>BGNK01003242.1:35787-79526 GCA_003297005.1 Symbiodinium sp. clade A Y106 | reverse complement strand
CCCCCCGGCCGAAAGCCACCCCGTTTGTTTCTCGCAGAGCTGAGGCTCAGCTCCTGGTGGGTGCCTTGGCCCTCGGAGTTTAGGGTTCCTTGTAAAGGGTTGCTCTACGGCTTATGATAAGGGTTATTATGAGGGCTACTACAAGGGGTCTATACGGCTTACGACAGGGGGTTTCAGGGTTTTTGGGCCTATGTAGGGGTTTAGGGTTTACGGCGTAAGGGATTAAGTAGGTTTGGGTGGTTAAGGCTTTACGGCTTTGAGGCTTAAGGTGTAGGGGTTTGGGGGCTTAGGCTTTAGGGAGTTGGTCCTGGATTACATCTTGGCAGTTCTGTCTTTATGCTTAGCGCTGCTTTTGAGCAGCTAGTGTTTTTTCCAACAATTTTCGCTGCGGCTAGTGTGGGCATTCGTGTAGTACGATGACTCTTCTTGCAGTCGGGCTTTGCTCTTTTGCAGCGGCTCGCTTCCCAGTAGGAGCCAGAGTAGACTTCCAGGAAGGTCGGTGCTTTCACAGTTCGAGCTTGCACAGGAACCCATAACCGATTGCGAAAGATGCCCGAGGTGTGCAGCATCTCATCATCTCTTCAGAGATCTTGGTATTTGTAGGAATTTCGCACCCTGGAACTACAGCTGTTTTTGTACTTTGTGCCGGTCATCTCCTAACAGCATCGGAGCTTTAAGATTTCTCGAGCTTGGTTTCAAAAAAGAGCGTTCATGCTTTCCCATCCCGTCTGTGTTTTTTCCCCACCCTCGGTGTGGGGTTGTTAGATTTTAAAGTCAGCTATTACTCCTCGCCCGCTGAGACTACCTCCTGGAGTGCCCAACCCCACAGACTACCATGAGACTCCCTGGAGTGCCCAATCCCAACAGACTGCCGCGAGACTCCCTGGAGTGCCCAACCCCACAGACTACCGTGAGACTCCCTGGAGTGCCCAATCCCAACAGACTGCCGCGAGACTCCCTGGAGTGCCCAACCCAACAGACATCGTGAGACTCCCTGAAATGCCCAACTTTACAGACTACCGTGAGATTGCCCGGAGTGCCCAACTTCCAGACTATCGTGAGTGCCCAACCCCACAGACTACCGTGAGACTACCTAGAATGCCCAACTCCACAGACTACCGTGAGACTCCCTGGAATGCCCAACTTCACAGACTACCGTGAGATTGCCCGGAGCGCCCAACTTCACAGACTATCGTGAGTGCCCAACCCCACAGACTACCGTGAGACTACCTAGAGTGCCCAACTCCACAGACTACCATGAGACTACCTGGTAGGGTGGGGATGTTCGAAGTANTTCACAGACTATCGTGAGTGCCCAACCCCACAGACTACCGTGAGACTACCTAGAGTGCCCAACTCCACAGACTACCATGAGACTACCTGGTAGGGTGGGGATGTTCGAAGTAAAATAATTTGGTTTGCATCGTAAATCCCGAACCCTATATAGGAGACGTTCATCGAGACCAGCATCTATATGCAGGGGCCCGGCAGCGGAGGCCGCCAGTTTTGGTTTGGGGGCCGTCTGGGTTCAAGAGAAGGTTCAGTCACGGACGTGTTTGGGGGGGTTGAAGAGCCCCGCAGCTTTTATTCGGCTGTTTCAGTCTACAGCAAACCCTACCTGAACCCTCCATTCGGATCATGAACATGCCTAGGTCCCCCCAGCTCTGGTCGCTTTCAGCCCTGGGAGAAGCTGTGCACATGCACAGCCAACTTGAGGGTGCGAACCCGCAAAGCACGAAGCCCTATAACCCTGAACCCAAACCCAGAAACCCAAACCCAAACCCGGAAACCCTGACAGCCCTATATAAGGCACTTGAAGCCCTTCGAGTATCCTATAGAGAGCCCGTAAAAAGAAGCCATTTCTGAACCCTAAACTCTAAACCCTAAACCCTAAACCCTAAACCCTAAACCCTAAACCCAAACCGAGCTCTATAGGAGGCCTAGACCCAGTGAGCGGGATGACGGGACTTCGTCCCCCGGAGCGCACTGCAGTTGGGTTTCGGGCCGAAGTGCAGGATCCCTAATGGGGACCGATGTAATCGGCTGTAAGGTGCTTAAGGCTTAGGGTGTAGAGTGTAGACTTCACGGTTTACGGAATGTTATGACTTCCTTGTGAATGGAGGGGGTTTGATTAGTCAGAGCTTTGCATCAAAGCCATAGCCTTCAGGGGGCCGCGGCCTATCCATTCCTAAATCCTAAACCCTTTGCATTCAAGATCCTGCCCCAACCCGTGAATCCTCATACGTGAACCTTAAACCCCAAACCGTAGTTGGTTTAGTGACGCCCCCAAAGCTCCCAAACCTTTATGGGTTTAGGGCCTCCGCGTCCTAGCAGATTAGGAAGACGCATGTAGGCATGAAAGAACTTATGGGATTTCGGGGGTTTCTGGGCCAGGGCCTTGGATTTGGCTGGGTTGTTGTACACTCTGAATCCAGGCCCCAAACTCCAAACCTTAAACTCCTAAACTTTAAGCCCCAACCCTTAACTCCTGCACCCTAAACCCTTGATGGTTTTCGGGTGTGCGGTCTGGGGTTCAGGGTTGACGTAGTGGATGGCCTGAATCTCGGCACGAAGTTGGAAGCCCGAATACTCTGAAGCCTTCGACTTCGAGCCTTAACTTTTGGGTTTAGGAGTTGAGGGTTTAGGGGTGCCCGGCATTTCGAAGAGGCCTGGATGCAAAAGGGTTTAGGGGCTAACACGCTAAAGCTTAGATAAAGCCCTGTGGCTTTCAGACCCTCGCCCCGAAAGCCCCCCAAAACAACACAACCCAAGGCACCCTGCGCATCGTCCGCATCACCCGGCTAGTGAAGATCGCCCGTATCGCCTGCGGCCCAACAACTGGTGTCTTGTAGTGTTATAAGGTTAATAATTAATAGCCTCCTAATTACCTTATCTTGTCCTATGTTATGTATGTCACAGTGTAGTATAGTATGCTTTGGTTTGGTATATTAGAGTAGAGCATAGCGCAGTAGCGTACCGTATCGTGTCGCGTCGTATCGTAGAGTAGAGGAGTATATTACCTTATCGTGCCACTACGGCTCCAGAGCTTCCCGAAGCTTAGGTGCCCCAAGCAGTGCAGTGCTGAAAGGACCCTTGGAGGTAATCTTCCATTTCGAAAGCTTGGCTTCAAGCCCTGAAGCCTTGAAACCTTAAGCCCCAAAGCCCGAATCTCTCTAAGCTCCATAGAACCCGGAATGCGCAGTAGCATACCGTACCTGAGCCCAGAATCCTCGCTGCACGCCCTGCACAACGCCTCAACCGTACAGCATGACTCTCGGAGCCCGAATCCCTCTCATATTTATAGTATATTATGTCATATATTATGTCATCTTGCATTATTCTATACCATATTAAATTGCACAGGCTAAACACACAAAACGTCTCAAGGCCGGAGCGAAATCGAATCAGAATCCCAGAAGGGACTTAAACCCTAAGCCCTCAGCACCAAGCCCTTGAGCCGAACCCGCAAGCTTAAACATAAACCGTAAACCCTTAGGCCTCAACCTGAAGCCTAAATGCTTAAGCCTAAACCTTAGTTGCTTAAGGGGTATCGCTCTCACGCGAGACCTAATTATTCCTACAGCTTCACGGCCTCCGAGACCCGGGTGCTGCGCGTCATCATGGCCCTGCGGACGCTGACGCAGTCGATCATCTACACCCTGCCGTCCGACTGAAGGTTTGCCTAAACCCTAAACCCTAAAGCCTCAGCGACTCCGAGGGTTGAGGTTGGGGCAGCTTTGGCTTCTTTCTTTTGCTGAGGCCCTGCAGGGGTTTAGGGTTTAGGGTTGCAGGGGTGAGAACGGAAGCTTTGTTGGGTCTAGGGTCCCAGCGGTATGCTCTCAAGTTCATCGCCCGAATCGCCGAAACCTGTGAAAAGAAAGACCACAGCCCTGGCTCTAGCAGCCTACTGTAACGCTTACTTGAGGAAGTCGCTGATCTGGGCACCCCGGCTGCACAAGCTTCAACGGTGATAAGCGTTCAGTGTTTCAGCCTGGGCGGGACAATGTGTGCGGATCCCAGCTACAAAGAACATGAAACTCTGAGCCGAAACGATGCTTCAAATGGGCTTAAATTTGGACTTGCACGTTTGGTTTCAGGAGCCCACTCGCAATCCCCAAAACCCCCTGCCCGGGACTTTACACCCTGGCTGCGATCTTTTCAGTTAGAGAGCGAGGTCCGTAAAGCCCTGTGTAAGGGTGGCGATAAGGGGGTTTCCGAAAATTAGGGGTACCTCATTTTGGGGCCCTTCTAATAAGGATCCTACTATTTAGGGTACTATATTATGGTCCCCTATTTTCGGAAACTCCCATAAGATGCTATAAGGAAGCTGACAAAGCTTACTATGAGGGCTACTACAACGCACACGTCAAGGCTACTTTCCTAACCATGGGCAGTCGACGATAAGTCCCTGCTTTGACGGATTAAGGGGTTCAAGAACAGAAAGTGCAGTGATGGTCACTACTACACGTGGGCTTTATGTAGCGAGTGCCCTGTAACAGTATCAGTGGCATGTTAAGAAACAGACCGTCAACATTGCTTTTGCTCCAACTTATGACTCAATTAGCGCGTGATCTTGCCAAGCAAACGCAAGACAAGCAAATATCCAAAACCAAGGCCCTAAACCTTGGATCCCAAAGCATTATGCCATGCAGACTATCTGAAGCGAGCATCAAAGTGGCTCAAGGCGATGATTCTTCTCGTCTTGATTGTCCCTGGGCGTTTTTGGCAGGGAGGGCTGCTGTGGATTGTTTACTGCACGGCTTTTTTCGGAAACTGATGAAGAAGTCTATATGTCTAAGGTAGTGCGGCAAATATTATCTACTGTAGGGGCCTAGTCCTTAGGGTGCCTTCTCGTATTTATACTCTAGTATGCCCTAAACCGTAACCTTATTATAAACCCACCCCCAAATCGCGGCCCCTGACTAGATGGGGATTGTTTCGGGTTTAAAGCGCCTATGGCTTCCCATGGTAGCCATTTCATTTGTCCAGCAGTTTTGCCACTGGCATGGCTTGTTCTTCTTCTTATTCTTGCTGCCTTTGCCGTCGTTTTTTTTGTCGTGGGCCATGGTCGTTGGTTTTTTTTGGTGTTGTTGCCGCTGCTATTCGTCCACCTGCAGGTTTATGTCTTCGGCATCTTGTTTGCCCAGGACCGGGGCCGGATGTCAGGGCTGATTCCTTTGTCCGATTCCTGGGTTTTGGTTTAGGGCGTTTTGGGTTTTGGAGTTTTTGCTCTCGGTTTTGGATGTAGAGTTTTGTGTTTTGGGTTTAGGGTCCCAGGTTTGCTATTGTGATCGCCGGTGCTATTGTCATTGTCATTCGTGTGGGTGTCAATCTATCGTTTTGCCAGTCACAAATGGTACAACCCTAGACCCTAAACTCTAGATCCAAGTGTGCCGCCTTGTGTCTCAGTTAAAGGTCTTGGGATGCCCATGACCATCATGATGTCGATGTTGAACCTGCAATAAGTTCCTGGGTTGAAGCTTGCCGCAGATGAAGAGGCTGTGGAAGGATCTTCCTGGGCTTCGGTTCGGGGTTATATAGCCTGTAGAACCGTGAGCCGTAAGATCGTGCTCGAAACCCTAAATCCCTAAAGCTTAAACTGCTAAACCCGAAGCCCCTAAAGCCTAAACCCCTAACGCCTAAGCCCTAAATCCCTAAAGCCTCAACCACTAAACCCCTAAACCCTGAACCCTTAAAGTCTAAACGCCTAATCGCCTAAATCCTAAACCCCTGAAGCCATGAAGCAGGCAGTGAATGACCATCTGATGGACACGGATCTTCGCCCACTGAGCGACGAGGAGAGAGCCGACCTGGGATTCGGGGCCCCAGCTTTGTCACTTCGGGGCCCCTAGGATTATAGGATTTAGAAAAAAAGTGGGCCCAGATTTCTGAGTTCAGGGGAAAAGGTTTTTTGTTTAGGCCCCTAGGGTTTCGGGCTGTAGGGTTTCGGGCTGTAGGGTTTTATGGTTTCAGAGTTTAGGGTTTTGTTTTCGGATTTCAGGGTTGCAGGGTTTACTGTGTAAGGTGTTAGTTTTCCGCCTGTGGGGATCAGAGTTTCGGGTTGAGGGTTAGGGTTTAGGGTTTAGGGTCCCAGCTGCACAAGACGGCATGATGGCTTCAAACACTACAACCCTCAACCCCAAGCCCGAAACCCTTGCGGATCAGGGGTATCAGGGGTCAGCGCAGCAGGTTCACAGGGTTTAGGGCTTGCGTGTTAAGGGTTTAATGTTTAGGGTTGAAGGTGTAGGGTTTAGGGTTTAAGGTCAGGTTTAGGGTGTCGGGTTCCGGCCTCTTTGCGAGGCCACATCTGCCCCAAGCCCTCGATGCTCAGCTTTCAGATCCAGAGCTGGAGGCCCTGAACCTACAATCCGAAGCCAGTGGGTTCCTTGTAGGATGCCTTTAAGGGAATTGGGTTGAGGATTTAAGGGTTTCTTTTGGGGTGCCTTGAAAGGTTCCGTATTTAAGAGTTTAGGGTTCTGGGGTGCATTTGAGTAGCACTATATTGGTTATAAGTTATCAGGGGCACAGTAAATACTAAGTATTTCACCCCCTGAAGAAGAAGCTGAAGGAAGTGGCTGCGGCCAGAAGATACTTCGATGACCTACCGTGACCAGGAGGAATCAGAGTCTCAATATTCAGCGGCAGGTGGTTGGGGTCAAGGGCTTTCGGGTTTCTGCCACTAAGACTCACTAAGACCCTAAACCCTAAAACCAAAGATGTCTGTGCATGTGTTGTGGAAGGTGCTCGCAAGTCTGGTCTGGTTTGTGCCGGTCAAACCTGTTCGGGCTACAGGTTCGAGAGCAGCCATCCTGTTCAGATGGAAATGAATGAAGGGGCCTTTTGTATTCTTCGGGTTCCAGAATAATAGAAAGAAATGCATAAAGGGTGCCTGAACAATTGGGAGCAGCGGTTTTGGGTATACGCCCATATGAGCTTGTAATCAAGGGTCTTCGTTGGCAAACTTTCCTCTGAGGTTTAGCTAGTGCTCACCTATCTAAACCGTAAGCCCTGGACCCCGAGACTTCAGAAGAGGCGAGATGAGCTAAGGCAAACGATGCTCAGCCTGTTCATGAGCATCGCCGGCGGAGTGAGCTGGGAAGAGGCTTCATCTCTGGGAATGGTATCTAGGGGCCTTAAAAATTGGGAATAGGGTCTTCGGGTACACTATAGGATACTCACAGCAAGGGACCTCCAAAATAGTGGTGGGAATTTATTTGTTGCGGCCATATTAGACCCTGATAACTTTAAGCACAAGTCCCAGAGCCTGAGCCGCGGCCTTTTAACCCTGATCTCGGTCTCGGGGGTTGCCGAAGTGCCCCCGAGTCACACCCCGGCTTTTAGCGACGCACGGCCAAGCGCAGGTGTGTGTGTGTGTGTTGTGTGATCGGGTTGGTGCAAGCAGGTTCTCGTAATCAGACTTGCTTCATTTTCGTGCTAGATCTCTGTGGCCTGTGAGGTAGTTATGCCTCTGCGAGCCATCTCCGTCGTTTGGGTGGTGATCTTTCTGACGTATGTGTCTCGGCTAGTTCGCATGAGCCCCCGACCCCGAGCTTTCTGCCGGGCTTTTAGCTGTCGCAAGCAGGGGCCCTGGCCAGGCATTGTATCCCGGCCGCCTGCATGTCCGGAGGCTCTAGTCCAAAGCCTTTATAATCCTATATATCCTTTATATATGTAGATTAGTAGATTACTACGGAGTATACCAGAAATCATCGTAAGAATCCCACGAATTATCTCTTGAGGCAGTATGAGGTCTTGACGTCTTTGGGGCTTTTTGGGAGTCGGTGCAGCGCCCGAGATGCCCATGCGCACTCACGGTGTGGATATCGCCAACCTTAGGGCCCCATGTTTCAATTCTGTTGTTCTATACACACCAAAATCCTATTCTAATTATTACGGTCTCTGTATTCCTTAAACCCTAAGGAAAACTTTGTAATGAGAGTCGAACAACCTTGGATAAGTTTCACACCCAGCTGACGAAGCACCAGAACCTTGCGTGGCTTTCCAGGAGTGCTGAAATCGTGTTCTACCCTACACCCTAAACCGCTAAACTCTAAACCCTAAACAGCCATTTTGGCTCAAACGTTCTGGCTCTTTGGGCAAGAAACAGGTGTAGGTTTATGACAATCATAGTTTTCCTGCGTAAAACCTTAGATTTGCCGTGCGACGAATTATTGCGGGAGCTTCACATCAATCCTCAGACACTTTCTAATTTCTCCTTTTTGTGAGGATCTGCGAGGTCCCATGTCCATGGCCTGCCGTTCCCTGGTGGAAAAAATGGGATTCAGCACAGTGTTGACTGGAAGCTTGGTCGACTCTATCCAAAATCCCCAGAATTCACTTGCACAGCAACTTGCAGTGAGTGCCTTGAGCAGTTCGGCAGAGGATTTCAAATTGATCGCTGCAGATATGCTCACGAACTTCTGGGGCTATTCCCAGCCTATTCGTCAAAGCCTCACCTGCATGGTCTGGTGGCAAGTCGGGCAGATCTGATATTGCTGAGGGTTGAAAGCGTGTTGCTTCCCCGTTGACTATCGGTCAATGTGCACAAGCCATTGATATGAGGGTGTATATTGCCAACCGTACTGATATGATACGGCTTGGAGCTGCCGCATGTGGAAGGTCGTGCAGGAGTCCAACCTGCTGAAGCCGTCCCACCCTGAGGCCGCGGTTGAGCCGTGTGTGAGCTTCGCAAGCGAGAAAGAAATTATCGAGGTGAACTACATACACTGCTGAAGAGATTGCCTTCAAAGGGACCGCCTGTCTGCAGCCAGCAGCGCGCTCCGGGCACGCTACTGCCGCAGGGCGATGCATCGCCGGCAGGCCGCAGCGCAGAGTCTGGCGCGGCTTCGCTGGGCAAGCGTGCCAGTGTAGGAGTTCCCCACTGTTGCATGACCTGCTGCGCTACCGGCATTCGACGGCTGCGGGAGCTCATCGCGCATTAGCCGGGCCAATCACCTCTTGTCACAATCATGCCTGCTTCCATCCAGGTTCATACGCGGAATGTGGCTTCATCTCACATCATCATTCCTGCTTTCATACGGGTTCATGGACGTGTACTCGGAAGGCGGGACATCCATGTGTAACACTCCAGGGACCCAGATCAGGATGCGTTGAAGATGGGAAAGTGAGTTACGATGGGTGGTGCGCGGATGTGATGCCTTGGTGACGTCGTTGCTGTCATTGAGGCCAAGTACGGGACATTGCAACTTACTCCCTCATTACTTGGGTATCCCTGACGTTCCTCTACCTTGCTAAGACTCCCCTGAACCCAACGTCTCGTGTGCCCCGCAAGCCATGGACAGTGTTCACCACTGACCGGAGTTGTCGCTTGTGCCAGATGAATGGTGAGCGTGCGATGTCGCGAAGCCGAGAACGCCGTCGCCATGACCGTCGTGTTCTCATCCACAAGGCCACAAGGTGGCGGAATGCCTTAATGAGCTCAATGAGCGGGGCAAACCCGGATCGACGCTGGGTGATTGGCGTACTAACGCATGCTTTGCAGGAGTGCCGTCACGATGAATTGGTTCCGGAAATGGAAAATGCTCGCTCCATCTCGCCAAGGCCACCTACGGGACATTGAAGATCTGTGTACTTGTGGGGGTCCTGGAACCCATGGTGGATACATGTTGAAACCAGGTGGTGATTGCTCGGGCCCTACCGCCCGTGGTGCTTACATGTCAAAACATGTGGATGGAAGGAGCCACTGCTGCAGATGCTGGCTCGCCTGCATGAATTCACGAATTCATGAATTCATCGAGTCTGCAGTGCATGATTCGGAATTCATGAATTAGGTTGAATTGAAGATGGTGGCGTCTGAGGCATTGCCTGCCTCTCAGGCTTTCAGGTGCAAGCATGTCATGCTCGCAGCTGTGGCAGGGCGAGGGGAAAAAATGTCATGCTCTGCATGTTCCCGCTGCAAGTTCTGGAATCCCTGCATGGTACATTCAGAGAAGGGGTGAAGGTGGAGTGGGAGGAGCTGGTAGAACTCACAAGGGTTCGAGAATCTGGTTGCAGAGAAGTGAGTGTGGCCTGAGTGATGTCGCTATTGGCCTTTGCGGAATGCTTTTGAACTAGTGGATCGTTAATCCGAGACCAGCAGGCCTGATGATGATGACGGTGAGTAGATGGGCCCTTGTAGTTCCCGTCGTCAGGGAATCGTGTAAGAATTGGTTTGTATCATGCTTATTCCAGTAAATACCTGATCATTGTGGTGTGCTGCAACATGTAGCGGAGATACTGTGGACTATGTGGAGCCTTGCCTGCCGTGTGCGGGTGTGAGCGTCGAAACCCTTAGCCCTAAGCCATATGTAATAAGGTCCTTACATTACTTGGGACTTGTTTTCCGAAGTCCGAACTTTAGCATCATGCTACACCCCAAACCCTGGATTTTTAGCACGTCTTCCTACTATGTCTGGGGCTTTTCCAGCCTGAGAAGCGGACCGACTCTACAAGTTTTGTTGGGAGAAAGCGCGTTTTTGGGGTTTAGTTTTTTAGGGAGTCACGGGCTATCAGATTGGGAGTAGGAGGCATGTTCAACCTGCCGTATGTTTGTTCAAGCACATCATCTTTCCGAGGTATCTTTCACATATTTCGCCGTGCTTAATGCGCCTTGGTTGCACGTCTTCTTCTCGTTTCGGACCCAGCTATTGAGTTTCGTCCTTGCATCTGCGGGGTTCCAGCATGCCATATAGGTTACGCTTACGTAAAATGGATTTAAGACATTCGCATGTTTGCCGGAAGTGTGCAGGCATGTCACACCACCAGACCCCCCACTGCTACCGCCGCTACCACAACTACGGCCACGGTCAAGATGCTTTGTGCCAGTGGCCGTCATCAATATCATTGGGCGAGTGTGCTTGGTGTGTTTATTGGGCAACACAGTGTAGCAATAGCACGCCACCACCAGGTGCATTCTTCAATGTATTTTTCAACACTCACGCTTACAAGCTTGAAGTGTGAAGGCCGACACCTCAAAGGATCACCCCCTCAAAGCAAACTTGACATCGTGGCAGCAGTCCTTTCTTGTATGAGCACAGACATGATTTCCGAGGTGGTGACTGGTGTTTTTTGTCAGCATCTTGGCAGCCACAAGCCCTCAAGAAGGCCATGCATAAACCCTTTGCGCCTTTATGGGTTTCAGCTTTATGGGCTGGGGCTTTGGGGTGCGCAAGGTTCTAAGGCCTGAGTCCTTCCGGCCTTGATGAGATCTCGAGGTATTTTTTCGGGGCAAATCCTGCACTACCCTCAGGACTCTATACTATGCAAGCTATGAGAATCGTGACATACCAGAGGAGGGGAGCCACGTATCCTCAAATATGGGAGTACGGGACTTCTCAACCATCATGGATTCCAAGATTCTCGGAATCTTTCGCCCCCTGGAGCTGGTGTCGCATTGTTTCTTGTTGACCCACGCTTTCCGGGATTTGTCGTTGAGGGGCGTTGACATTCGAGGCCCACAATTAATGGATTCAAGAAGGGTCTAGGGCACTTATCGCGCTGAGTCCTACGCCTGTATCCCTCCGTGTGCCTGTATGGCGAGATTCCCAAGAAGGGAGCCGCAACAACCCCCAGTATCTTCGAGTCTTAGCGCCTTGGATTGAGGGGTTTGAGGGCTTCAAAAAATACGTAGCTTGAACACCACCAAACATTTTTGCACCACATCACATCACACTACAATACATGACGTTACTATACGTCACATCATGCTTTCTTTATCCCTAAACCCTAAGCCGTAAACCCTAAACCCTACATCCCCTTATCCCAGGAGTGCGATAGACAGTGCCCAAAGCGACCATGACATGGTCTTGCAGTCCATCCTTGCCAACAAGCAGGCCGGACCTCCTTGGAGGATCAGGGGACCAAGTCGGTTGGTTGTAACTTGTAGGGTTTAGTGTTTGGGGTTTAGGGCATAACCTAACAATTGGGGAGGGCGCGTTGAACCCTCGAATACTATGTGTGCTGACTACATCTACTGCTGCTTCAAGCAGGGCTTGCAGGCTCGAGCTTTGAAGGCTTCGTTTTGAAGCCCTCCCCCTGGGTTTTCTTGCCTCAGCTGAAGCCCGACCGAAACAGCCAATCTTGGCATAGGCCCTGATTATTTCGTGTGTGTTTTCCCACAAGTTCCCTAATTGGTCTTAGTGAGTGTATAGTATAGAAAATGACAATGAACTGCGAAGCCAGTGTATAGTTGAACGATACTTGGAATCTTTGGTTGCCTCCTGATGGTCGTTTGTTCTTGATGAACGGAAGTGAGGTGAATTGAGCTCATGCTGCTGTTTGTGTCTCGAAAGGAGACATTGGTGCTACTTGTACAGTTGCTCCCCAAACCACGCCCGAGCTGCTCGAGTGCGAGTGCACAAGGACAGCACAGAAAACCACTCAGCTCTAGCTTCGAGCCCAAACCCTAAAGCCAAAGCCCCCTAATTTCAGCAATTGTTCTTCCTGTGACACGCGAGGACACCTACCCAACTTCCCTTTCTCTAATGCTGATCCGACCCAAGAGACCTCGTCTGGCGGAGTTCGAGTTGCGAGAGCGTACACCCAAAGCCTTGGCCCCCGCCCGAAGCGCCAAACCTGCGGTCCTTAGTAAACAATCAGGGTTCAGGGTTTAGGGTTTAGGGTTTAGGGTACACTTTTAAATAAGGTCTGGGGTTTGCTGGGCTTGATGTGTTGGAATTGGTTTTGCGGCTGTATTGTGCCTTATAATATCTGGGAAGGGAAAGCATGCTGCTAGCGGTCCAAGCGAAGGTGAGACGTAATACAGAAGCAAGAGTGATCAACAGCATCATTCGCTAGGGTTCCTAGCGTATAATGGCAGAATAATGCCTAAAACCCTTTTCTCATTATCATGGACCCTTTCGTAGGTTTCCAGATGCAACACTCTGAGCTGATGTTTGGCCGTACTTTGTAAGTGCAAGGCGTACATGAGCCTGTGTATCCTGCCTGATGACGGTATGGAGCCCTATGTCAAACCCTAAGCCCCTTAAGCCGCTCGTGAATGTAACAGTGATCCCTGAACCCAAACCCAGAAACCTAACACCTCAAAAGCAGCAGCGCACGTGTGGGCAAGGCCCACATCGAGAAGATCCGATATCTGCTGCTCGGCGGGTCGTTCTTTGGGATTGAGCTGATTGTTGTGGCTGCCGGCATGCTGTAAACTCTGAACTCCCTAATCCCCAGGCCCAAGCCCGCCCCAAACAAGGGGCTTTTGAGAGTTCGTGAGGCAGCTTGCATACATTTCGGTTCACCAGTCCAACTTGCGCACTCAGAACTTTCTTGACATTAATGGGGTGCCCCCAACAAGGAACCGACGATGCATGTCTGACACAAGCGCTGCTGTAGTCTGTCTAGGCCACATGGGCGGCTGTCTAACTTGGGGTCGATATTGAACTTGCTGATATCAGACTCGTACTGTTCCGCGGGACCCAAACAGGGAACGCCACTAGGTAGACTAATTAGAAAAGCAGTTCGCTCAACAGTTCAATGGACTGATGGGACGACGACAGCGGGGTCTGAGAATTACGTTAACACTCTAGAACCAGCAATTCTGTAGTGTCTTAGAACAAAGTATATTGCATAATGTTGAGGGATTCTACAAAAAATCGGTGATGATATGTTTTTTTGTAGATCAATTGCGATGGATAGATCGGAAGATGGCAGCCTAGCAGACACCACGAATCGACGAACATGCAGCTATCAAGTGGAAAGGTACCTGCGCACACATAAAGTTGGCGAAACTGATGGTCGCACCTCGGAACCCCTCAACCCTAATTCGTAAGCCCAAGTCGGCTAATCATCCGTAAGTTTCACATACCACGAACCAAGAACCTCGCCTGGCTTGTCCGAGTGTTTGCGCGGAAGCCGTAAGCCGTTGCCTGCAACTCCCTTGGTTTTAGCGTGGCAGGTTCAGCGAGATCGACCAGGAAGACTCCGGCGTGATCACCTTTCAGATACTTCGGTGCAAAACCCACAGCCGCCTTAGATTTTTTTGAGCTATAGAGGTGTATGGTGCATGGTGTAGGGTTCAGAGTTTAGGGTTGCAGTCAGCCTAAACCCTGAACCCCAAATCCAACTGCAGGATGTTGCTTCGCATAGACTGCCGACAGCCTTGCACCCTGCTGAATCCTGAAGCACCAGATAAACTCCCGCAAGATTAAACGCTGAACGACAAAGGGTCTGAGGAGTTGCCAAAAGCATCCAGTTGTAGTCCCTGTAGTTGAGGAACAAAAAGCTTCAATCCCATATTCTAACTGCGAAGGCCCCTATGCTAGCTTTAATTGTTGGGGAAGAGGGACACTATGGCGATAAGTATCAAGCAAATGCTTTCTCAGACGTCTGTAAGCCGCCGCGTTGCTTTTTGACCACAGTTTCCTAAATCCATGACCACCAACCCTGGGGGTTTGGGAGTTAGGGCCCAGTTAGGGTTAACTTCAGAGGTTTAGGATTTCTGGGCAATTGAATGAGCATGTTCTCGAAGAGGCAGCATGCGACCCAGGTAGGCTTCAGCAGGCTCGCGGTCACAAACTTGGTTCCAGGAATACCCCCGCCTAATAGGCCCTTATACTCCGAATATATAATATAGGCCGTAAAGTCGTTCATGCTTTGGGGTTGAGGATGACGGGTTCGTGGTTCGGGCTAGGGCCTGATGGTTAGTTGTCCACGGCCAGGGGTCGTGCTCTAAGACTTCGGGTGTCGGTTTAAGTGCTTGGGCTTTGACGTCGTTTGAAGATCACGCACAAAACATGGTTCTTGCCTCTTCAAAGCACTGAGGATGTTTCAAGACAAGATTTCCTCCCGGGAAGTTCTCACCTACTTCGAGTCCATCGACCTCGACATCTGGGACGCATCTCGGTCCCAGGGTTCGTGCAGAAATTTCTCAGGGTCCGATGTCATAACAGTGTTATAACACGCATCGAAACCCTAGCTAAGAAGCCCGCCCTATAGGGGGTAACCCAGAAAGCCAAACCTAGAGCCCTTGAGGGTTTCTCTTCTTAAACTCGCAACCCTAAGGCCTTTATCTGCCAAACCCCAAACCTAGAGCTTTAACCCATATTCTCCGGAAACCTTGTATCCCCAGACGTTTTGTCGTGTGTCCTCGGTCGTTTCAAGTTCTACTTCGGGGTGGAGGTTGAAGTTTAGTTTACGTTTAGCGTACCACTTACATGTAATTTTATAGTCCGGAGTGCTAGCGGTAGCGCGTGCTTTCAGCTCTGAGTCCCAAAACCTACTCATTGGGTTCTCAATCGTCTAAACCCTCCCGCAGCCCCGGAAGTCTTCAACCCGAAACCCGAAACCCTAAACCCTAAACCCCAAACCCTAAACCCGCAACCCACTATCCCTAGCCCCTGTAAGGCCCTAAACCCTGCACCCTAAAAGCCCTAAAGCCCTAAAGCCTAGTAAGCCCTGAACCCTACTCCCTAAACCCTAAACCCCCGAAAAACCCCTAGTAAGCCGTAAACCCTAAAGCCCCAAACCCTAAACCCTCTAAGCCCTAAGCCCCAAACTCTAAATGAACCCTCTTAGCCCTAAGCCCCAAAGCCCTCAACTCCAATTCTTTGGTTCCGGGGCACCGGGCAAGGCTTGGTCCTTTTTCAAGCTCCTCGACCTCGACTCAGGCGGGCTTCTTGGGGCTGCTGAGGGGAGGGGGGGGGAGTAGGACTCTCGGGCTTCCGACGTCTTCGGGTTCAGGTTTCGGGTATGAAGGGTTGAGGTTTAGGTTTAGGGTTTCGGAGGGCTTCCAGGGTTCAATTTCGGGGCGAAGTACGAAGCCTGCTGCACAAAGGGTTTTCGGAGGGTGGAGGCTCTCAGGGTTTGGTTCAGGGCTGTCGTTGCGAGATGTTGCGTGCTAAATGTCCGTCATTGCCTTCGATCCTTTTGCTCATCCCCGTAGGCCCCGAAGCAAAGGCCCCAGGGCCCTGAACCTTGAATCCTAAACCCTAAACCTCAAGCCCCTGAGCCTTGAACCCTAAAGAGCCCATCCTTCTGGGAGTTTCCGAAGATGGGGGACCCTAATATAGTACCCTAAATAGTAGGATCCTTATTATAAGGACACCAAAATAAGGTACCCCTAATTTTCGGAAACTCCCTCGTCAGTCCTGGGTTCTGACTTCCTGAACCCCAGCAGAAAGCCCTGAGCTCGTCTCCGAGCTAAACGACCTAAACCCCTTAAGCCCTAAACCGTAAAATCCTTAAGTTACAAACCTTAAATCCCAAAATCCTCAAGACCTAAACCTTGTGGGCCCCTTCTTGTCATGTCCCTATGTCCTTGAAAAAGTAGGCCCTTGGATCCACAAGCCTGCCCTGAAAAGCTGGATTTTAGTACAGACGAACTCCCCAAGCCCTGAACCCCTACGCTGGAGCTTAAGGTAAGGAACAGTCCCTGAACACCAAAGTCCTACAATCTCCCTAAGCCCTAAACCCAAACCCTAAAGCCTACAAGCCTATAAGACCCTTAAGCCATGAAAGAATCAGGGGGAGCCATCGAGATCGAGGAGTTTCTGCTCTTGGGCGTTGAAAAAGACCTCCAAACCATAAAATCGCATCGTTTGTTGAAGGTTCCTTGTTGTAAATGATTGTAGAATTTGTAAAGGTCCTTTCATGGGAGTTACCGTTGTGAGTCCATTTCTGTTTAGGCCCACTTGTTGTAAGGACTGTGGAAACGAGACATTTTCACGAGGAGATCCAAACCAAGGAAGCAACCTACGTTACGGCTAGATTAGGAACCAGTCTGTTGCTGAACCCCGAACCCTGCACCCAAAGCCCCTGAAAGCTGGATGCTCACTGGGAGTTTCCGAAAATAGGGGACCCTAATATAGTACCCTAAAATAGTAGGATTCTTATTATAAGGACCACAAATAAGGTACCCCTATTTTCGGAAACTCTCCACTGGCAACCCGGGGCAAAAGTTACGAACAACTCCCCCAGCGGCTCCGGGTTTGCCTTCGAAGAGCGGGAACAAGGCTACTTCTGGTGAGGAGTTGACCTGAAGTCAAGGGCTTATGGAGGGTTTAGGGTTTAGGGTTCATGGCTCATCGGGAGGCACTTCAGAGAGACCTCGTTCAAAAAAGGGTTCAGGAGTAGGGCTTGAGCGTTTTGAGTTTTGCAGCATAGGGTTCCAATGTATCGAGGTGGAGGGCTTGAGGAGGATTGAAGAGTTTGGGGTTCAAGGAGGTTCATGTGTCGCTTGAGGGGGGCTAGTGAGTGGGGGCTTCGGGACTAAAGGCTTAAAGGTTTAGGGTCTATCTGTGACCCCAATCCAGGTTATTGTATGCATTTAGATGTATGCGAAAACACAGATTTCTACTTAAGCTTTTATACGTACGGTATGTATATATATATATATACACACACACGCACGCTTACATGTCTACTGAGTCTTCTGATATACGTATATGTAAGGCCCTGCATTGTGCCCTGATTATACACTGCAAATTGTATGGGGTCAGTGCCCAAGATCAGGATGGGTTGCCTGCGGCTCCGCGGCAACGCACGTGCCATGGACATGGCAAAGCTTTGCCACGACCAGGCCTTGAACTCAAGACACGTGGGTTTGGAGACCTTGGGTTCAGGGGAGACCCAGAAACTCTAGTATACCTTAATTGAGGAAGATTTGCCTTAAGATATAGTAGCATCCCTAATATGATTTAAGGTATATTCCTTAATTAAGGGATATTGGGTTCGGGGGAGACTTAGATTTTAGATCTTCGAATGCGATGAAGCGGCCAACCGTCATACTACAGAGCGCAGCTAAACAAGATTAAGTCATTCTCTTAAAATTCGGGAGGGTCAATTTTACGTGTTTAGGTGTTATAGTAGGGTATTATGGTATAGTATATAGAACCCTAAACCTTAAACCCTAAACCCTACCCTAACGGCCTCAACGGTTTTTTGCCACCCGCCCAGCTGAACAACGTGCGGTGCGACGTTGTTCAGCTGGGCGGTGGCAAAAAACCGTTGGGGCCGTTAGGGTTGATTGTGTGGGATATCTGTATCCGTCACAAGCCGCGTTCTCCAGGGTGCGGCTGCATTTTTGGCATTTAATCCCTCCTCCTGCAAAGAGTGGGCCTTGATGAGTTGAGCATTGAGGGTTTCAGTTATTTTCGGGTTTGGGGTTCCGGTTTCTCTCTCCCTCTCTCTCTCTTGCGTGGGCGTTGCATCCTTGGAGTTTTTCGGGTTGGGGTCTTTCGCGTTCAGCGGAGCTTAGTGTTTAGCGTTTGCCAATTTTGAGTTTTAGGTTTTGGGGCTTAGGGCTTGGGGTTTAGGGTTCAAGGTTTAGGGACTGTATGCATGGGTGCTAAGCTGAAACACGCAGCTAGTGCCATGCTCAGGCTTGTGTTGTCTGGCATCTCAGCACCGAGCCGAATGGCACGAAGCTCTCAGCCATGCATAGAACACGTAAGCGTCCCTATAAATCAATCGTCCTGCTTCGCAAGGAAATTCCGAACCCCCACCATCTCAACCCTTGGCCCGAAGCCCTACGTCCCAAACTCTAAGCCCTAGGCTGCAACCCTGAACTTTGCCTTGTGCGAGTGTGAGCGTCGAAACCTTGAACTTTCCTAAACCAGAAACCCTAACACCTAACCTCACCCCAGGTAGGAGGGAAACAAAAAAACAACCTCACCCCAACACCTTCCACCCCAAACCCTATGTGGAGCCTTGCCTGCCTCGTGCGAGTGAGTGTGAGCGTCGAAACCCAAAACCCTAGACCCTAAGCCATAAAGCCTAGGACCCGGAAGCCTACAAAGCCCGAAGCCAGGCATGGCTGATCCGGAACAGCGCACGCTTTTGGAACTATGTGGAGGCCCGCTGCTTACATTATTATGTAAGACATAACTTTTATAGGTTGTATTTTTAAATCTACTTGTTATATACCATAAATACAATTATAATATATTGTATATGATACAGTATATGTTTAGGTCCCCCAGCAGTAGCTGTTACAGTTGGAGTTGGGTTCTATGAGGTTCTGGCGGTTCACAGAAGGTGGTTCCTTCTGGGATGAGGAGGGGTTCTTCGTGTGCCCCCCCCAATAATACTCTCATGCCCTGTTCATTTTGGGGTCTTGGTATTGCTACTGCGAAGAGGGGAGCCGGGACCGTTGCTGTCAGCCGGGGCACAGGGTGTCTGATTCTAACAGCGACCACGAACGGCCACCATGTAACCCGCTCCCCGGCCGCCAAAGCTAATGCTGCCGTATGTGGGCCTCCACTCGATGGTATTTGGGAGTTTTCGAAAATTAGGGGTACCGTATTTTGGGGTCCTTTTTTTAAGGATCCTGCTACTTAGGGTACTATATTAAGGTCCCCGATTTTCGGAAACTCCCATTCCTCTGGGATGAGGAAGTGTCAGTTGAGGAGAGTTCGTCCTCGTCTACTCCGTCAGGTCGGCGGCACTGTCTCTAATGCGCGCATCTACATCCAGAGTCGCCGTGCCCCCCCATGGTGATCATACGCCCAATCCTAGTATGGTCTTCTCCCAGAAGCGCGAGCGAGACTTTCGACAACAGCATCACAATAATTATCGTGATCCTCATTTTCTGCCTCCTCCTCTTCTTCGTGATCGTCACATCCTCCTCCTCATCATCATCGTCGTCATCATCATCATCATTTTCTTGGTCATCCTCGTCGCCATCTTCATTGCACCGTTGCACTCTCGTCACCATTCGTCGCCTCGAAGAAGTACTGCACTGCAAAAATTTCTATGCGCGCAGCCCAGCCCAGAACTATGCAGAACCATTGTAAATGTTCTGGTTCTGTAGCGTCTTATAGAACGTAGTGCCCCTAAAGCCTCTCGGCATTTCAGACCTCCGCTAAACTCCACGACCCTGCAGCCGTAAACCCTAACCCGAAGGGGCCAAAAGGATGCAACCCCAAGCCCTACCACTGAAAACTACATCTCCCCACACAAGGAGGAGTTGAACCGTATGAAGCTGCGGATGAGCGAGATGATCCCAAGCCCCTGAGGCGGCGTGCCCAATGGGGGAGAAGGGCTCGAAATTCGTGGTTCCCGGTTGAGGATGTAGGCTGGTTTTGGGTCTTGGGTCGTTTCTGTTCATAAGGGTTTTTGCGTGGCATGGGGTTGGGGATATGGATTCACACGGAATGTGTGGAAAGTGGAGAGTATAGGAGTTGTTGCTCCATGGCCCCCGTTGACGGCGAAATTTGACGAGTCTCGTTGTGAAGGGTTGCGGCAAGAAACTTTCCACACAGGGTTGTGGAAGTAGGATCTGCGCGGAAATCCCCGACCGCAAACCTTAATTCCCCAAAAGTCTGAAGAGTGCACTGCCCTTAATTAGCCCTAAGCCCGAAATGCCCGAAATGCCCGAAAAGCCCTAAACCGGGTAACGAGGAGCCACACTTGTTTCAACCGACCGCGCCCGATAGACCTTGCCTGGATTTTCGGAGTTGTGAGAGTGTGAAGCAAGAACTTCTAAACGAGGCTCAGAAGAAATTGTAATAGGACCCCCTTATAAATGCCTGTATGTTTAGTAAGCATTAAAAGTATCCCACAGCCGATTATCAAGGGCCCTGTACCAAAAACAGACATAACAGCCCAGAGCCCATGAAATCCTTCTAAAGCCCTTAAACCCTAAGCCCTGACTCCTAAACTCAGCCGAAGGCAACTCGCTTCGCCGGGTTCCGCAAGTGGTGAGAGCCGACCTTTCCACAACTTTAAAGGAAACCCAGGCCTCCTTTAAGGTCTCAGGGTCTCTAGGGTTTGCATGCAGGAGGGTTTCTGTGGCTTTAAGGGTGCTTTAGGCTCGGAGTGCGGGATTCAGGGCTTTGGGGCGACCAGAGGCTTTAAGGCTGGAGGTTTAGCGTGTAGATGAAGTATGGTTTATATTACCGTTTTGGTGAGGTAGATAGGCCTCCTGTTGAATATTGGTGAGTGTATATATTGGGTTTTGTTATGGGGATACTAGTAATATAAACCATACCCTACATAGGGTTTCGGGAGGGTTTGGGGAGTCCAGGCCTTTCGGGAGGGAGTACGGGAGAGCTTTGCGTCTAGTTCTCCTCGGTAACTTCTTCCACAGAGCCAGGGGTGCCTCAGAGCAGGACCTAGCCGAGTACTCGACTTTCCAATCAGGAGAGTGTTACAAGTCTAGCATAATATACTCCAGAACCCCGTTCTAGTTTTTCAGACCCTTACATTAAGTGTTGCGGTTTATCTAGGGATATCTAGTAGAGGACCAGGGCGTCCAGGCAAATACATTCATGCCAGGCAGGAAGCAGGCAACAATTCCGGGCACGCTCTGGTTACATCACACACCGCAAGGTGATTTTCGGTACGTCGGATCCACTGTCTTGGCCCTACCTTAGAGCAGCTGGAGTTGCGCACTTGAAGGTCTTTTTGTGGTAAATCCCCATCTTGCATGGCCACTAAACCCTAAACTCTAAACCGCGAACCGTAGCCCCGAAGACAAATTCTGGACTCATCGAAAGAAGGAAGGTAGGGAGCTCGAGCTCAGAGCGGAAACTTCCACTAGAGCCACATTTCAGAGAGCTTCGAAGAGGACGGAGGTTTAGTCGAAGATGAGCTTGGGGCTCCTTGTGAAGAACCTGCTCTCGTCGTGTTTAGTAGCAGGGGCCCCGTAAATCTTGGGTTTATAGTAGAAGCCAGAAAGTTGGAACATAATTGCCCTCATACCCTTAAGGTAAAGTATAGGGGATCCCAGCATTAATCATCCTAAATCCATGTTCCAACTTTCTGGGAGTCACTATAGAGTTTAGGGTTCCGACACATCAACCGAACATAGTACAAAGGCCAGTATACTTGGCAAGAGTATCCCCGAATAGACAAATAGCACCTGGAAAATTATAGTCTTCGTTTAATCCACCCCAAAACCATGTCCTAATTGTAAAGTATCAAGCACCCACACTTAAACCCTAGACCCCCAAACCCTAAACTGTACATCAGCCCTAAGCCCTACAGCCTAAACCCTAAATCCCTACAGACCCTAAACCCTAGGGACAAAAGCCTTAAATCCCCAAGCCCTAAACCTGACGACTTAAATCCTAAACCCCCAAACCGGATCAGACGCGAGCTCGGTGGCCAGCGCATCCTGCGGGAGCAAAAGCTCCGTCCACAGCTCTGCCTGCAGCACCCCGTCCGAACGAGGGAGAATCTTAGTACAGGGGGTAGTGAACCCCAGAAAGTTGGAACACGGATCTAGGATTCCCTATGCTTCTCCTTAAGGGCATCAGGATAAAGATGCTCCAACTTTCAGAGGTTTAGCATATCCATCGTAGTAGGGGTGTGTAGGGACTTTAGCCGGATACTGTTACTTAGTGCTCTAACCCCTATATCCCCATATTACACGGAAGACTCACCTCTGCTTTCCTCAGATTCTCCGATGTGCCACACGCGGTAGAATACACCGCAGGCTGAATCGTGTTGCCCGATGCTCGTTTTTGCAGGACTGGGGAGGAAGCAGGCTTTTGAGGGCCATTCCTTTGGAGGAAAGCGCCGGGCCTACAAAGGAAGTTTCATCAGCACAGGACCCTCAATTAAGAACGATCGAAACTTGGCCGAAGTTGCGCTTAAGCCAAGACTTCTGAAGTGGCCTCCTCCCAGATGCCGAAGCCATCTGAATCTGCGGTCATCTGGTTCCGTTCCATGTTTTCAATCATGCCCTGCCAAGCAGGCTTCCACTTCCAAGGATTCAGCCGTGCAGCTGAGAACCCGAACCCTCGAGCCCTCACACCGAGTTTTCAGCCTCAGCTCTTAAAGCTCAAGCTCCAGACCCAAGCCCTCATTAAGCCCGGCCATAAACCCGAAGCCCGAAACCTTAATCCCCAAACCCCAAACCCTAAACCCTACACCCCAACCCTAAACCCTAACTAAACCCTCAACCCACCACCGGGCCCCAGAGCACCAAGCTTTTTTCAAGAGCCGGGAGCACCGGGAGTCTCGAGTCGAACGGCTGCCGGGGTTCTTCGGAATGCTTTAGGGTTTAGGGCTTACGAGTGTAGGAGTTTGGGATGGAGTTTAGGGTTTAGGGTTTCGGGAAAAATATAGGGCCTTAGTGGTTGCGGTTTCGGTCGTTCGCAGTTTAATGTTAGCATACATTTTTGCAACACTTTTCGATGTAGGATGTTTTTTTTGATCTCGCAGGGTGTAATTGGATCTTGCAAGCCTACACAGTTATTTTCTGTACCAACGTTTCGCAGGGTTTTCTTGGGTGTTGTAGTGTCATCGAATATACGAGCCCCAGCAATCAGAACATGGCTTTCAGCTTTAGGTAACCAAAATAGTCTCGGGGCTTACGGCTACGGCGAATTACGCAGGCCCATGACTTTCGTTTGCTTAGAGGATGTAGAGCGTGGGGACAGGTGTTCGGGGATCAGGGTTTAGGGTTGATTTGGAGTGTATGGTTTCGGGTCGGGAGTGTAGGCTTTAGGTTTAATATAGGGGCCTTAATAATTACCTATACTATTCAGGGGGTTCCTTATTTTCAGTATAGTATAATGGGCACCAAAACCCTATTTAACCCCATTTTAATAAGGCCCTATAGTAGGCCCGAACCCGTAAATCTCGCACCCCAACGGCTTAAGACTCACGGCTCCGGTCCTGTCGTTTCAAAGGCAAAGGTCCACCACGACGGGTTTCAGCAAAAAGCTTTTCCGTGCTGCTCGATCCTGGACACTTTAGGGTTGGGGGGGTTGCAGTGCGGCTTTACCCGAAACACCTCAAGAACCACATACATACATTATAGTGATCTTATAGTTATTATAGTTAGCCCTTAATAGCACCCTTAGTACCTTCAACCAGCAGGAACAATTTTTTGATTTAGAGCTTTCAATTAGTGAGGTGCATGGGCTCTGAGTGCATTCTCGAGGCATCCCAAGGCGAGACCTAACCCTAGATACAATCCTGAATCCTAAACCCAAACCCTAAACGTTTGGGCGTTTGGGTTCAGCTGGCACTCAGAGATCCAAGTCCCTCCCTACACACACATGGGTAGTTTGCTAAATCATAGTCCATTCTCGGCTCCTTTTTTATCAGGGTGGCACACTATTTTTTTGTGCTTTGGGATCCTTAAAGGGACCCTACATTAGAGAACTACCGACATAGCGTCAGGTTCTAGGATGACGATATAGGGACTTGAACCAAATCAGGCAGCTCAAGAGTTTGGGAGGAGGTCTTTTGGGGGTGCATTTAGTATAAGTCTCTAGGTACTAGAGTTACTAGATGGGAGTGATCATATTGCGTATTCAGGGAGTTAGGCCCCATGACCACTCATGTCTGCTATGCTGGCTGTTTCTTCAGCCAGGAGGTGTTTCAAATAAACGACATCGAACAATAAGACCCCACATGGCGAGCCCACCCCCGAAGGTCCACCATCATTCTTTCAACATCCATCGGTGAAGCTTTCGCGTTTGTCGAAGACGGTTTGCAGCTGCTCCGCGATGGAGACGACCTTGGCGACGGGCGATGATCCGGACCCAGACCTGGATGGTGAGGCTGCCCCTCCACCCTGAACCCGAAACCCTAGACCATGCTTGAAGGCTAATTTCTTTGGAAGATCAAGAGGCTTACTGCCTGGAAATTTTGCAAGGTTTAAGGTTTCGTGTTGGGGTGGCTACAGACCCAAGGAGAGTGACTCCCCCTTCCTACAGGTAACATGGAACCCGCCAGCGTGCTTGTCATGAATGACTTCCACTTCAATAAGTGTGGGTTTTCAGAGGCAATGCGAACGTCATCATACATCCGAACTTCAGAATTAAACATGCTTATGATCGAGGCGGTCGTCGTCGTTGTCGTCGTCACCGTCTCAGTCGCCCGAGCAGCAGTAGCAATGTATAGTAGTATTAGTACTGTATTTAGACAACCAGTCAACGACCTTTCCAGAATCTTCATAGGACCTTTCAAGGAGCCTTAAAGATCCTTTAAAGGAAGGAAACCCTTGTGGATCCTTAACCCTAAACCCTAAACCCTGGACCCTAAACCCTAAACCCTAAATCCTAAACCCTAAACCCCTAAACCGTCCCTTAAAGGACCTTAGTTCCGAACCCCCAGCGGCTCTTTTTTGAGGAGTTTCTGGAGCGACCCCCCCGGACGAATTTCGTCCGGCCAGGTAGCCTTGGCGAGACTTAAGGGTTTAGGGTTTAGGGTTTAGGGATTATCAAAAAGGGTTTAGGGTTTAGGGTTTAGGCCGAGAGAAGCGTGCTGCAAAAGGGTTTCGAGTTTAGGGTTTAGGGTTCAAGATTCAGCAGAACTGAGCTTCAGAGCGTGGGCGGACTTCATGGCTGACACTCAGAGCCCATCTGCAAAAAGGGTTCAAGATTCACAGTTCAGTCGCTGCGTTCTGTGCGGAGCACGGGTGTGACCGGCTTCCCAGCTGAACGATCAGAGCCTGGGTTTAAAAAGGGTTTAAGATTCCAGCTTGCCGGCACACCCCCAAAGCCAGTGCTGAATAAATGGGTTTAGGGTTGAGATTTTTCGAAAGGAGTTTAGGGTTTCGGGGTAAAGTCGAATTTTGAGTTTTGTGCTTTTTGAATCCCTTCGTTACCGCTGCTTATCACTATCACACCTCATGTTACAGCTAAGTAGGCCCACACGCATGCATAAGTAAGGCAGCACTGTATGCAAGCTGCTGTCTATCAAGAACATGCTGCTGGCTTCTCAGGTATTCACAGTATTTAGGACCGAGTTGCCATGATTTTGGCGAGTCCGAATTCGAGCTCTTTCAAGAACTCCGAAAAAAGAAATGCGGCTGTGCCGATAGGTCTTCAGGAGCTCACAGTTGGAGTTCGGTAGGATTGACAAACTTTCCCCGAGGAATCCTCAAAGCCGTAAAGCCTGGCATCTGGAAGCCGTTAAAACCCGCCGACAAGCCCGTACACTACGGTTGATGGACAAAATCCTGCATGACCCTAAGGACCCTAAACTATGGGAATTATGGTATATTCCTTATAGTGGGTAATGCAGGATTTTGTCCATCAACCGTATTAAGCATGCCCCGCGAAGCCCCCTGCTGGGCACTTCAAAGAGGCAAATGAAGACTGCAACTTGTAACTACCGATCACGACCCATATCAAACAACACCTCTTCACAAGCAGCCTAACCCTAAACCCTGGACCCTTAAAATCTACACCCTATACCCTAAACCCAAAAACGCCTCTCAAAGAGTAGGAAAGACAGGGACCTCCAAGACACCCTGCGATGCTTAAGGCCACCTCTGGAAAAACGACGGCAAGTCGGAAGAGTTAGAGATGCTTCTGCACTGCCATCCGGGCTGCGCAGAGTGGAGCAGTTTTTTCATTCTTGTGTTTTTGTGGTTTCGGGTTTAGGGCTGAGGCTGGGGTTCCAGGTTTGGGGATGTGCGTGCCCATCTGCGGAGTCCAGGTGCAAAAACGGATAGTTGCACGGTTCGGGCTTGATTTTGCTTGGGTTGGTGGCTTTCGGGCGTCCGTCTTTCAGGATTTCTCTACGGTCGTTTTGACTTTGGAGCTTTTGGCATTCATGGCTTGAGATCGAACTGGGGCTTGCATGTGTTGCTGAGCAAGCTTCCGGGGTTTTATATGGGGCCTGGACAGGTTGTTGATAGTCTTTCTTAGGCTTCCTTTACATATGTATGGCGTGCATTTTCGCATGAAAGAATGTCCGACCCTCCTCCTAACCCTAGTCTACTTCTTTATGTCGTGAAGAAAGCCGGGAGTGATTAAAAAGCCCTCGACCCTAAACCCCTCACCCTAAGCCCTTAAACCCTAAACACTAAGCCCTTAAACCTAAAGGTGTCAGCTCTGTCTGCAGCGAGCAAGTGGAGACGCTCAGCGATTTTCTCAGGAAGAGCCACCAGGAGGTCCTTGGACCAAAAGGGGTTTGATGTACGGGCCTTAATTGGGGGCCCATTGTACGAACATTAAAAGCAAGGAAACCCCCACAATAGTATAGGTAACTATTTAGACCCCTATATTAATGTAAGTCTCAGGTCTTGGGGTTTAGGGTTCAAGAGTTTAGGAGTAGAGTATGGCTCAGGTGGTAGGGAGTTCAGGGGTTTAGGATGGTTTCGGGACTAAGGTTTAGAGCTCAGTGCTTGATAAGGTTTAAGGGTTCCACAGGGGCAAAAGGATTTGTAGGGTTCGTTAGCGGTTCTCCTTGTGTCGGACATGTTGTTCATTTTGTTTAGATCCAATTATCAGCCCAAGGGTCAGTACCTACAGTTTCATCGTGGGCGCAAGGGGCTTGTAGAAAGAATGAAGGCTTTGCAATTTTAGGTTTCTCATGGTCGTTTTTTTCTTGTCTTAGAGCCTAAACCCCAAACCCTAAACCTTGGCCGCAGACAGCAGGTCCTCGAGAGGCTGGACGCGCAAGACGACGTGCTGATGGAGCTTCAAAGGCAGTGGCCCGACTTCAGCATTCCTGGGAGCCTTTCATGGTTAGACTCGGGTCTTGGGGGCAACAGGAGCCTTTGATGGTTAGACTGGGGGCACGTTATTGTACCACCTTCGGAGCATTTTAACATCCGCTCTCGAAGGCTTTAGGCCCAGCAATCAGTGGCCAGCAGCACGTCCGAAGCACTTCTGGAAAGTTTGGTTCTCATCCTGGACATGGCATGGGCGCAGAAAGCGCATGTCGAAAGGATGGTGTGAGATTAGTGTGTTTTAGGTTTTGAGGGCTTTGGAGTGGCATTTGACATCGACATCATCCATGTTAACTCGCGAGCATTTAAGTCTTCATTCGAGGGCAAGTCCATGTCAGTCCAGGGCATTTTAGCAGCATTCGTGGGCATTTAGACCGACCCTGCCGCCCTTCGAAAGCCTCCTTGCGACTATGGGCGCGACTGGAAAAGCCCCCACGAGCAAAACACTGAAGTTTCTTCTTGATACACCCTTTGTGGTTTCGGGTTCCCCTAAACCTTTGACTCGAACGAGAAATGCATGATCCATGATCACCAGTCTCGAAAGGAGATTGCAAGTGGGATTTACTCGTATGTCTCTCACTGCCCTGCCTAGCGGCCTAGCGACTCGTTCAGCAACGCAGGAGGCAACAAAAACACATCAAAAGCCCTGAACCCTAAACCTTAAAGCCTCCAGCCCCGAAAACCCCTAAAGCCCTAAACCCTAAGCCCCAAACCCCACGTGAGGGTTCAAGGCTTTGGGTTTTAATTCGGGGCCTCGAGTTTGCAAGTTGCCAGCCAAGGAGCACGCGCAGCGCCCAGGAGTCCGGGTCCAACGCATTCAAAGCCCAATTGACAAGCCCCCCAAACCCTAAAGCCTAAACCCGAAGCTTCTAAACCTTAAACTTCTTTTTCCCGAAACCCTAAACTCCTAAACCCTAAACCCCGAGACTGAAAAAACCCTGAACCAACCAAACCCTAAACCCTAAACTCTTAGGGTTTTTTCCCTCTCGCATGGCTGGGGACCCTAAACCGAATGATCAGCAAGGCTGACGGTTCTGTAATGTAGAGCTTGGGCTTTTAGGAAAGGGTTACTAGGGTTATGAACCTCAATAACCCGAATCCACGCGTGAGGCTGTGTTCGAGTCTTGCCGCCAAGCCATACATCGTAATCTTCACACTCATAATCGGAAATCCCAAGTCCCGAATTTGCAGCTCCAAGACCCTCAATGTTAAAGGCTTGAACCAAGCCCTGCAACAAAAAGCCCTAACACACACCCGCAACGGAAAAGCAAAGAGCCACGCCGCCCAAACCGTCCTGAATCAAAACCCAAGCCCGAATGTACGCTAAAACCGTCGGATCTTTTGCCAAGTCCATGCAGTTCGTTACCTCCAAACCCTTTTCGGAGCATCCTTTAGCCAGATGCTCCAGCCCTGGACTCAAAGGCCCTCTTTTTGAAACATCCCAAAGTCGGTTGTGTCTTCTCCCCACCTCGAGATCACGACCTGAGCCTCGAACTTCTTAAACCCGTCTACGGGGTCTTCCTTCTGAGTCATCTGTCCTTCTGTTCTTATCTTATAGTATAAACCGGGTTTAGGGTTTAGGGTTTAGGGTTTAGGGGACTCATGGTCTAAGCCCCGCGCCCTAAAGCACCAAACCATTAGGTTTTCGCCTGAATGCACCAGGCTTGAACCGCAGTCAAAGGCTGTCCAGGCCCCAAGACACAAATCCCCGAA
Organism: Symbiodinium sp. clade A Y106; assembly: GCA_003297005.1. Lineage (NCBI taxonomy): Eukaryota > Dinophyceae > Suessiales > Symbiodiniaceae > Symbiodinium > Symbiodinium sp. clade A. Next base: position 50,446 of record BGNK01003242.1, on the reverse strand, counting down.
CTTAAAAGAGGCATCCGCATGACATTCAACCTTGGTGTCGATAAGTCTGCAGTCTTAATGAAGGCAAACTCAGCGGACATCGGTCTGATGCTGCATGGAAATCCTTTGCCTCGCACTGATCGGTACNAAGGCAAACTCAGCGGACATCGGTCTGATGCTGCATGGAAATCCTTTGCCTCGCACTGATCGGTACCGGTACCTGGGTGCGCTTCTCTCACCCACTGGTTGCGTGGGCCCTTCCTTATTGGATCTTGAACACAGAGTGCTTCAGAAGACGGGCGCATTTGTGGGGTGGGCTCGCTCCAATGAGGTTCCTGCGTCCGTGCCCTCGAAAATCTTCTGTGCCTTGAACTTGCAACCCATAAATCCCAAAGCACCAAAAATTCCAAAGCATCGCAGCCCCGACACCTCAACTGGTCCTCTACCCTGTCAACCCTAAACCCGAAATCCAACTGCCCCAAAACCCTAAACCCCTGAACCCTTAACCCCAAAACCCCAAGACCCAAAAAAACCCAAAAAACCCCTAAACCCTAAACCCTAAACCCCACAGCCCCTAAACCCTCAACCCTCTACCCTCAACTCGGGACATGCCATGCGGGAGCCAAAAAACTCGACAGCCGACAGCCCCTCCCCTCCCTGAAGGAACCTTTTCGGGCCTCGGTCTCGCACGGCTGGTATCCGTCACCCATGGTACAGGGCTGAACTTGGATCCCCAATACCTAACTTTTAAGCTTTTTGGGTTCTTATAGTTCTTATAGTTTAGTAGGAATCGGAAAGTTTAACCCTTTATTTCTGTGGCTTATTGCGGTAGTAGGTGAATATTCGGAGTCCCTCTTGTGGGAGTCTGTGTTTCTGTACATGCTGCCTTGTATGTATGTATGCCTGCCTGCCTGCATGTATGCATGTCTTATGTGTATGTACATGTATGTGTGTATGCAATGTGTATGGGAAATTTTCGTGTGAACCTTTGAACCTTTGAATCTACGATTCGATGAGTTGTTTTCGCTGGTTTGGCAGTTGTGTGGTTTTCGGCTATTTTGGAGCTAAGCTTGGCATTTTAATATAGCCTCGAAATCTATCACCCGCTCCAAAAACAGGATGCAAGTCCTCTGATGGCCATTCGGACTAGAGTATTCTTCTTGATTCATGAATTGTTGTCTAAATGTTCGCGAACCCGAGATTTAGACTACCGCCTCTTCTAAGAGGGGCGACTTGAAGTTCCATGGAGGACCCCTAAACTTTAAACCCTAAACTTTGACCTTCGGGCCTCGAAAACCGAAACCTCAAACGCCAAGCCGAATGCCCGAACCCCTTCAGCCCGAAACCCCAAACCCTGAAACCCTAAATACTGAAACCCTGGAACTGGGTTTGGAGTACCATAGTTGAATGCTTTTGTTGCTACCGGTTCCTGAAAGGAACCGTTACGAAATAAGCGACTAGATAAACGTCTCTACTTTTTCTCCCTGGTTACTTCAACGTCCAGTAGAATGCTTAAGCCGAAGACTCCAGACGAGTTACCCTAAACCCTAAACCCTTGCTAGGTAGGAAGGAAAAAGCCCTAAACCCTCGAGACGAAAAAGGGACCTTTAAAAAAAAAACCCTTGCTAGGTAGGAAGGAAAAAGGCCTAAACCCTAAACCCATCTAAACCCCTAAACCCTAAACCGTAACCCTTAAACCTTACCCCTCAACGATCCGAGATTGGCCCCGGGTCTGCTCCTCCGAGCGGATCACCGGCCGTTCGCCTGAAGTTCTTCACTTCCGGGCATGTTGGGGGGCGGAGTTGGGTTTAGTGGGTTTAGGGTTTAGGGGTTGAGGTGTTGCAAAAAAAAGGGGGGTTGAGGTCTAGGATTGAAGTTTGGGGGTTTGGGTCGAGGATTTTCAAGGATGGGGTATTCGGGCTTGGGGTCTTTTGAGGGGCTAGTTTCAGGTGTCGAGGGCTCAAAGGGTAGAGGGTTCGGGTTTAGGGGTTTGGGGGATCAGAGTTGGGCTTCGGGTTGAGAGTGTATTTAGGCGGTACAGACTTCGGCTTTCCCGAGTCGACCAAAAAACTAGGAAGCTGCGCATCAGAAGCCGGACTGACCAGTTATTGAGGGCACGCCCAGCATGTGGGATTTCAGGGTTATGGACAGCTACCGTTACCGTGTAGGCTTTAGACATTCGGGTACTGTATGGGTTTAGGCCCCAAGACTGGGTGAAGGTGTAAGGCCCCGCTACTACACGCGAACGCTTCGCAAGATCATTCAATCCCCTTTTTGCACCCGGGTGAAAGGCATGTAGACAACTCCTATGTAACCGCCTTCAGTTGCTGGCAGCAACGGTGGCGATGCAGCCGCTGTTCCGCGACCTGGCAGAAGGGGCCAGCATGAAATAGTAAAATAGTACTAAGAACTATTGCGAGCTATGTCAACGTAGCTGTTATCTTGGCCATGCTGCTTCTACTATAGCAGGCAACAGGAACAACTGCAACAGCAACAGCAACAGCAGCAGGAGTAGCAACGGCAGCAGCAGCAACAGTAGCGGCTGTGGCTTCTGCTGCTCCGCTACAACGGCACCAAAACAGCGGCAGCATCATCAATAACAACAGCTCCTCCTCCTCCTCCTCTCCTCCGCCTCCTCTGGGCCATCCTCGTGATGAGCGAAATAGAGGCAGTCCAAGGGTTAACATAATCCCCAAAACCTAGCGTTCTTGGATTCCCAGTTGCCTGCAATCATAAGTACTCTATTACAAGTTACGGGAACTACAACTCTGAGTGCGCAGTTATTGGAACTGCAGTCCTGCGCACCCCAAAGCCTCAACGCTTCCAAAACACCCTACACTCTCAAGCCGACACCCCAACCCCCCAAATCCTAAACCCTGAACCTTAAAAACCTAAATTAAATCCCTAAGGTGGATCGTCCCGAGCTCGGCTCCGAAAGCGTCCTATTCCTCAAGCCCTAAACCGGCTAAGCATTAGCCTTCTTCCATACGAAAGCCCCAAACCCTAAAGGCCCTAAAGCCTAAACCCCAAACCCTGACGCGTGTGACCGAGACCTCGTCTGGCTCAGTTGCGAGAGCATAACCCTAAACCCCAAACTCGAGTCCCTAAACCCCAAACCCTAACCCGAATCCCTAAACCGGCATTTGCGAAGATCTTGAACAACAGGAGATAGTAGGTTGGAGTGAGGTTGGTTCAATAGGGCTTTTACGGAGTGATCAGGATTTCATAGGGTTCCGTAGGATTCACTCAGCTAGGGCTTAGGTCAGGTCAGGACGAGTGTGTCATCCAGATGTTAGACTCTAAACCTCAGCCTAGAACCTGAAGCCTAAGGTACCTTCGAAGAAGCGGACCAGTTGCTGAAGGACTGTGCTGCTGCTGTGGACGCTGACGAGGCGGCAGGGGAGACCGGGTAGCTTAAACCCTAAACGCGTAAACTCCCGTTAAAGGCTTTAGGGTTTTGAAAGTAGGGTCTTGAAATTTGATTGTAAGGCTTTCGGGTTTCGGTTCGAAGTTTGGCTGCTAAGAGCCGAGGGTCGCAATCGCAGCTACCGAAGCCCAAAACTTCCCGAAGCCCCCAAGCTAACCTTGAATCCTGAACCCTACAGTAAACCCTACCATGTACACCAAGCCGGAATCAAACCCTATACCCTCAACCTCCCTAAACTCTCTGCTCTAACGCAAGCAAGGCTGCGAAAAGGTTCACTCGTTTGCAGACGAGCACCGGCTCCCAAGGGAGGCTGAAGACCGCGAGCCCCCCGGCAGCGCATGTGGCCAAACCCTCAACCCCTCTTTCTTCTTCGTGTCTTGCATACACACACATGCATATGCATGCTGCATATGTAAACATACGACGACCGGCGCACACACACAGATATACGTAATCGTAGACATGTATAAGCATTTTCTACACATGCCTGCATGCATGTATGTGCGCACGTGCGTATCTGCAAGTACATCCTACAGGTCTTGGTCGCAGATTTGGGTCAAAGCTTTGTTTGTGTGACGATGGTTCGAAAGCCACACTACTGGTCAAGAACGAGCACAACACTTGAGTAAAACATTATAGAACAGAACAGAAAGAAAGTATGATAGAGTCGGTAGAGCCTGCACCCAGGGCTTCGGCTTGAAGGGCTCCAAGCTCTTCCTTTCGATTTTGGGGCTGTGTGGGCAAAGTTCAGGGCTTTGGAGTTGTGGGTTTCTTTGGAATCTGTCTGTGGTTCCCCCAACTCCACCTAAGGCTGGCTGGAGAGGCTGGTCCACCATTCTCTGTTCGACGTCTTCTTTGCAACTTGGCTGCTGGAGTGGCTGGACCCTAATCCTGTCATCCCTAAACATCCAAACCCCAGTCCTCATGTCGTCGGTTATCGCCGCATTCCTATTCGCTAAGACCCCTGGTCCGTCCCAAACTGAAACTCTGGATCTCGTGACTAAAGAGCTCCCAAGCATGACAGTGAAACCCTAAACCCTAAGCCATCTAAGAGGCCTGGGAAAGATCCCCCGGGACCAGTCATGGACGACCCTTTGCGCCCTTTGGGGTTTGAGATTTCCCCCAAACTAGGCCTCAATGCCCATCAGTATTGCGGCTTCGGTCCTCAACTGTTGTGCAACCTCCTGAACACTTGAACCCATTTTCCCACCTACCTGGGCTTACACATGGGAATCGGATGGGTGCCTGCAGAGAGACCTGCGACCCGAGATCCCGGGGGCAGCCCAAGACTCTTCGGTAATGATTTTTGTTGACACCGGCCCCGCTGAGGCATGGGTGGTCGTGACGAACTCAATCTTCATCGGTATTGAGGTCCAGCACCTCGAGTGCGAGAAGACAGTTTTCAATCGATTCAGCTTCGGTTCCCACGGTGATTGAAGGCTCTACCCCAAACCCTGAACCCGACACCGATACTGCAGCTTCTGCCCTCAGCTTCTTCACCTCCGACGTCCTTCACGTCTGGTCCGATGGTGAGATGCACTTTCTCCTGCTTGGGTGTACCTTTCCCAGAGGTCCCTGAAAGCAGGATTCGCATTGTCGAAGCCTAGGCCTAACTTCCGGAAGATTTGGAACTACATAAACCACTAGAGAACCTCAGCCAGCTTCACCTTTCTCGAATCCTTGTAGAACACATGTCGAATCTTTGTTGAAGACATATAAAAATTCATAGAGAACCTTAGGAACACCACGAGAACCACAGAGTGCCCTTGTTCAACCTCTTTCCTGCCCAACCCGAAACCCCAAACCCTAAAGCCTAATCCGCACAACGAGCCCTTAGGGTTTCAACCCGGAGGGTCCAACAGACCCCAAATGCTGCGGGGCACAGGAAGGTTCTATGAGGGTATATAGGTCTGTATATGTATATATGCATATATACATTTTTTTTTTTTTGGTTTTTCCTCCTTTTCCATGTGAGGGTTCTATAGAGGGTTAGTGGTCTGTAAGGGCCTTAGAGGATCTGCTGGCTTTGAGTTTTTTTTATAAAGCTGTGATAGGGGTGTTAAGGCTTTTTTTGAGGGTGGGTACGGTAGGGTTTTATCAAGGCTTTAAGGGTTCAGACGACCCAACAATTAGGTATTTGGATGCAGCATGGGATAGTAGTAATGTCGGTTAGTATCTGGGGCTGACCAGATGATGCTTAGGTACTTGGACCTCAGGGTAACCTCAACAGCAAACCCCACACCCGACGACTGGTTTCTCCACCCTTCCCACCCTTCCCACCCTTCCCAGCCCTTGCCTGGCATCGTCCGGGTTATGCGTAAGCGTCAAAAACGCGCGAAAGCCTAAACCCCGTGAACCTTGCCTGGCTCGTCCGAGTGTGAGCGCCGAGACCCTAAACCCTAAGCCCTAAATCCCAAAGCCCGAAAGCCTAAGCCTTCAATCTCCGCCCGGAAAGCAAGGACCGGCCTGGACGGAGGAGCACCTTCAGACACCATCAACGCCGCTTGCCGGGAAGAAATGAAGGGCTCCACATGAGAGCATGAAAGATGGCTGTCATCGTTTCCTTAACTTTAAGAATATGCTTATGGGGTATATTATAATAACGATCTTAAGGAACCTTAAAACCCAGTAGTGACAGGTCTGCTTGGGGGTTGTAGGCTCTAGCGTTGGATGGTTGGGGGTCGAGAGTCGAGGGCTCTGCAAGGTGGGGCAGGGTGATCTGTGTAGGTTTAGGGCGTGGGTTTAGCGTTTAGGGTTTAGCGTTTAGGGTTTAGGGTTTAGGGCTTTGGGCTAGGGATCCAGGGAAGGATCAGCAGCTCAGCCTCACACCTAAGCCTTTTCAGGGGTTGAGGCAAAAAAACATTGAAGAACTAAACCCTTTTGCTGGGATTTTCTCAACAACCCAGCATGTTCTGGGATGGGATGTTTGTTAGGTGATACCTTAGGTTTTATTGTACTCATCACTACCCAAACACAGGCTTCACCTCCAAGCGACTGCGCACCCAGAACAGTGATAAGATCCCTAAAATCGAAGGGGACCTTCCTTAACTCGACAGTTTTTGTCCCTATGGTCACCCCAATGCTAGAAATTTCGGGGTTTAGGCTACGGCCGTTGACACTTTCCAGCAGCTCCACATCCTGAGCCTGATCCCGTACTCCGTTAGCTTGTAACCATGAAGCTTGAGGGTTTAGAGCTTCGGGGGTTAAGGTTTCCGGGCTTGCGGTTTGGGGTTTCGTAAAGTCTGATCTGTCGCTTTGGAGGCCATCCAGTGGGCTTACACAGGGATGTTTACCCTGGAGCTCATCCTGCGCATCGGCGGGAACGGGAAGTCCTTCTTCTGTAGCGAGGCCCGGGAGGGTTTGAGAAGATGTGTGGAGAGAGCTTGGAGAACAGCTTGGGTGTGCCTTCTGCCTTCTTGAAGAGGTCGTTATTTCATTCGGGTTTAAGCTTCGGGGTATAGGGTTTAAGGTTTAAAGAAGGTTTGGGATTGAAGGCTTCAGTATTGAGTGTATAGGTTGAAAGCTGGAGGGTTTACTCTGTGGCGCCCGCGCGCAAGCTGAGGCCATAATTCTTAGTCCCCAAACCCTGCACCAAGAGCTGAACCCGTCGACTCCTGAACCCGAAGAACGCAAGCTTCAAGCCCTAAACCTCAATTCCGAAACTCTGAAACCCAACACCCGAAACCGAACCTCCTGATTAAACCCAAGCCTGAAACTCAGAAGCTTGAACCTGGAACCTTCCATGAACTCCAAGCTCCTCCCAAAGCGACACCGAAACCCTTAACCCTGCCCGCCGAATATGCGGGAGTCAGGGCCCGAAGCACTACTCGGTCGAGTAGGGTTTTGGGTCTGGGGTTTTGAAATTTGGGTTCATGCAAAACACTTCGCATGCTCAGCCATGAGAGCTGGAGTCTGGAGCATTCAAGGCCTAGCTGGGGTTTTGAAATTTGGGTTCATGCAAAACACTTCGCATGCTCAGCCATGAGAGCTGGCGTCTGCAGCATTCAAGGCCTAGCTGGGGTTTTGAAATTTGGGTTCATGCAAAACACTTCGCATGTTCAGCCATGAGAGCTGGCGTCTGGAGCATTCAAGGCCTAGTGCATGGCAGCCCCTGCTCAGAAAAGGATTTAGGGCCTAGTTTAGGGTTTACGGTTCACGGTTCGGGGTTTGTGTGTTGTCCCTGAATCACCCCCCAACCGGAGCCCTTCCACTGTATCTTTCTTAGCCCAAACGCTACTCTTGGGACCTCCAGGGTCCTTGACAGGGTTCTTGAGCTTTCTGTAACGGTTTTCAGGGAGTATGAGTATTCTGTAAATTGCACTGGATTCTTGTGCTTCTGTTGAAGGAAACTTTCAGATTGGGCTTTCGTTATCATGGGTTTAAGAGCAGACTTGTGTCAGGCAATTAACCCTAGTGCAAAAAAGAGTAGATCTGTTTAAGGGGCCGTGTCCCAGCACATAGATCGGGCCTTGGTAGGTTTAGGGATAAAGGATTTAGCTGCAATTGTTCGAACATTGGAGTTTCTACGCCAATAGAACATGCAGGGCCTGCGACAAAAAATCTTGATGAAGGTTTGCAAGACTCAAACCCTAAAAAACTAAACCCAAAAGCCCCGGAATCTCGCAGAAACCTCAGAGTAGCCCTGGTAAAACACTAGCAGGACTGGGTCTGGAACTATCTGGACATATTCGTCGTGCCACTGCTGCTGCAAAGAGTGTCTATTCATATTACAGCATACAGCAAAACCGAATTCGAATTACTAAGCACATAAAGCTTGAACCCCTAACATAGGGGCCTTAATAAGAATAGGGTTTTGGGGCCCATTATACTATAATTATTTAAGGAACCCCCCGAAATAGTATAGGAAATTATTTCGGCCCCTCTAGTAACACACCACCTCTAAGGCTGACCTCGGTGTGGGAGAAAGTTGCCGACGTCATCCTCCGAACCGGGGCGACTTGCTCGGCTCTGGCTTTTCGGGGCCTAGGAAGTCTTGGGCTTTGTAGTTGCGGGTGTGCAGGTTCAAGTTGGGTTGTTTCCGGCTTTTCCGGTTTGGGTGTAGGGTATGTTCTGTTCCGGGGTGGTGGTGGTGGTGGTTTTGCGATCTTCCAGTTCGACTTGCCTTTCTTCGGCGGAGGTTAGGCTGGCGAACAGTCGCAGTTCCGCCCATGCCCTAAACATGTCGTCCCCAACCTTGATGCGCTTGACACCAACCTTCGTTTCTGAACAATGAACCGTTTATCCAAAATCATAAATCCTAAACCCTACACGCCAAACCCTAAATCTCAACCCCCATATCCCGAAGCCAGAAGTCCCTAAACACAGATCCAGAAATCCTATCCGAAACCCTAAATGCCAGATTCACTTAAACCCCTGCTCCACAACCCCTATAGCCATACACTTTCAAATCCCTGAACCCCAAATCCCTGAATCCCCAAACTCTAGATCCTTGCATGCTGGATCCCCAGACTCTAGATGAGGCAATACAGGCCAAAAGGCCCCTAAACCCCAATCTCGAATCCCAAACCCTTAGCCCTAAAGCTAAACCCTAAACCCTCAAGCCTAAACCTGAACTCTCTACGCCCTCAACCTCAGATCACGAATTCCTTAACTCCAGATCAGCCGAGGGAGACGGAGATCTTCCGCACTTGTCCGGCCTCAGGGCGCGCGCTCTTTTGGGAAGAGAATCCTTAAGGGTTTAGGGTTTAGAGTTTAGGGTTTAGGGTTCAGTGCTTGGGAAGAGGGTGTTTAAGTGTTGAGGGCTTTAATTGTTTAGGAATTTAGAATTTAGGGGTTAGGGAATCACCAGGAGTCAAGGCTAAGGATTTGTTTTGGTAGTTTCTTTCGAATGAGATCTTGTTTAAAACCCTGTGCTTTTACAGGGATTTCCCTTAGCCGTTTATTGACATAACGAGTTAAAGTTGTGTTTCAGAGTTTGCTGTCGAGGGAAGCAGGGCTGACGGTCTCTAAATCTGAGATCCACGACAATACAAAAGCCACGAAGCCGGAAGGCAGCTAAACCCTAAACCTCCAACCCTGAAGCCAGTAAACCGTTAAGCCCTTGAAAAACCCGACACCCACCCCACACCCTAAGCCCTACACCATGCGACCTACATCCTACAGCCCAAACCCTAAACACTAAAGACATAAACCCTAAACCCAGAACCCAACACCCAAACCCTAAACCCTAATATACAATTTTAATGCGGGCTTCGTCCTTGCTAGGTAGGAGGAAAAAAAATATACAATTCTATTTTAGAACCTGAACCCTCGCAAAGCACTCGCAGTGCTCCGTGCCAGGCCCTTCGCCTCGTGCGGATTTCACGCCTGGTGAAGGCGGATGTGTATGTATAGTCTGTATGACTAAATGTTTGTGTATATATATATGTATATGTATGTATGTGTGTGTATATATATATATATGTACTGTATTGTCTTGTATTGTATTGTGTTGTGTTGTATTGTATTGTACTGTATTGCATCGTACCGTATCGTATCGTATCGTATGGTATGGTATGGTATGGTATTGTATTGTATTGTATTGTATGCATGTATGTATTTGATGTCTGTCTCTATGCGTATGTTTGTGTGCATGTGACCATGTATATGTGACATGTGTGCATTGCTTTATGTGTATATGTTTAGTCTCATGTGTGTACGTGAGTATGTATATATGTACGTATGTGTGTAGGCATGAGACGACGTGTAGGCATGTACTGCTGTTATGCATCTATGTAGGTTTATGTAGGGCGTACGTACGTATGTATGACTAGTAGCGAGCAGATGCCGGCGTCAGCTTAAGTCTCAGCAGAAGGGAGCTGCTAGTGTTGCATCAAACTTGGACGTCGCGATATGGGAGCTTGGCATTTAGTATGTTAGTCCCATGTGTGTGACAGGTCTTACTTGATCATCGTGTGGAGCTACATCTACTTTCCATAGTTGTACCCGCAGTGTACTCCAAACGAAAAGCTTCGCGATTCAGGTGGTGCGGCTGGCCCGAGTTCTGCGATTTGTCATGGCCCTGCGGACATTGATCTCCTCCATCATCTACACACTGACACCCAGCCTCCAACGATCGCCACCTGGGTTCAGGGTGTAGTTGCTTCCATACACCCCCGGATTCAGGTTTGCGGTTTCAGGAGGGTTGAAGGTAGTGCAAGGTTCAGGCTTGAACGAAGGTCCACAAGGGTTTTAAAGCTCTACAACGCCCAGCCCGCTTCCAGCAACGCGGAACCCTTCTCCCCTATTCGTCGTAAATTGCACAGCCTCCGCGGTTTGTTTCGGGCTTAGGAAAGGTTTGTCTAGGATAATAGGGTTTGCGCAACACGGGTTGAACCTTCATCCGAAACGCCAAAGACTAAACCGTAAGTCCGTGGGACCTTCTCAGGAAGTCATTGGTTTGGGCCATGATCCTCTTGTGCCTGATCGTGTATGTGCCTTGCTTCATGGGTTCGGGGTTTGGGGGTTAAGTTTCGGGCTTAGGGTTATGAACTTCCAGGCGGGCATATACAAGTCTGTGCAAAACGGGTTATGAACTTTTAGGTTTAGGGTTTCGGGTCTTCATGGCCCTAAACCCTAAACCCTGAACCCCAAAACCCTGATACCCTAAACCGTCAAACCCCTAAACCCTCAACCATATACCCCTAAACCCTGAACCCAAAACCCCAAACCCAAAACCCCTAAACCCAAAACCCTAAACCGATGGTCATTTCAGACTTGCGGCTTTGGAAATACGGGCGCAGGGTCCCTCAAACCCGAAGCGAGGCGAAGCCCCAAACCCGAGGCTTGAAGAGCCCTCAAGACCCCAACCCATAATAAGAATAGTACTGGTAATAATGGTAATAATAATCAGAGTAATAATCGTAATAAAGAATAATAAATAGCAATCATACTCTCTCTCTCTCTATATATATATATATACATACATACATACATATATATATATATACATATATATATATACACATATAGTATATACATATATATACATATATATATATATACATACATATATATATATATATATATCTATCTATATATATATATATATATAGAATGTAGACCCCTGAGTCATAAGCCCCTCCCCATAATTGACTAGTGGTAGTAGGGATCCTGTTGTTTACGCTGCAAAGACAAGGGATTTATGCCGGGGCTTAGAAGGGGCTCTGGCAATTTCTGTGGCCGGGGGCACCAGTCGTACAGTGATAAGGGGGTTTCCGAAAATAGGGGACCCAATATAGTAGCCTAAATAGTAGGATCCTTATTATAAGGACCCCAAAATAAGGTACCCCCAATTTTCGGAAAGTCCCATAACGTTTCTGGCACAGGCAACGTCCACCCTCTCGACACAACATAGGGTAAATTGCAAAATATGCGCACAAAATAAGGAACCGGAACGGTTGCGAAAGGTCTTCGCCGTGCTCTTCACCCAGGACCGGGCGGAAGTTGGGGTCGCGCACCCTAAACTCAAACCTTCGTCCCTTTAGCTGTAGCGGAATGGTAGATGCCTGAGAGCCCAACTCGTAGCCCGGCACTGTGAAAGCAGCCTATGAAGCAGCAGACTGTTTGTTAACTAGACAAGGCAACTTGTAGCCTGCTGGGAAGTACCGTGACCGCTCGAGTACCTCATCTAAGTATGAAGGGAGCAGCCAGAAGATCCGAAACCACGTTTCTAAAGGCTTTAAACCTTAAACATCCCTAAACCCTATACTCCGGAAGGGGTGTCCGGAACAGTACGGGCTTTAGTTTTGTCACGATCGAGATTCCTTTGGCTTTAGGGCCCAGGGTTCAGGATTCCACGAGTATTTATGGTTGTTTTACGATGTCATGAGAGGCAATGGACAACACCTTGCGGTAAATCCGCAAGCCCAAAACTTTAATCCTCAACGGTGATGGATCTAAACGGCAAAGCACCCAAACTCTACGGCTTCTAACGGGTCTACGAGGGTGTTACTGAGGCTCCGTAGAGTTTTGAGCTTTCGGCTAAGTGTCAGGCCGAAAGCTTAAGCTTCTAGATTCAACCCCGGGCAAACCCAAAACCCTGAACCGTAAATCAAAAAGCACCAACACCATGGCTCTGGGTCCTTGCATTCGTTAAGGATGTTTGTCGAGATTTCTGGCTCGGTAAAACTGTTTGCACCTCTACTTATAGAGCCCGGCTCGGACCAGTCTGGAATTATTCTAAATCCTCACAAAAACCGTGCAGAAGGCCTTTGTTGAACTTCCCCGTGGCCACAGGCAGCCGGCGATTTCCTCCTACTCGACGGAGCCACACTTTTGGAGCCTGCTCCGGAGGTCCCGTCCTCGGAGAGCACGTGAATATGGCAAGGGGTTGTATAACAGTTCCTACAATTTGGTCTATCAGGGTTACGATGAGGTGTTCTATACTTGTTGTATATGAGGGGCTGTCGCGAGTGCATTTCAGTCGGGCTCCTTGCCTGTATTTTGGCACCCTCAGAGCGCAGTACCGTTTAGATCCTTAAGTACTTCCTTAAGTTACAGGGGTCGTAATGTCTTAATACCGTGATTGAAGACATATGCAGTATTAAACTCTCTAAATTAAAGGGGTGATTTCATTTGAAGGAGTGACAATAGAGGTTCGTGGGAAGTCGCATCTGGGATGTAACTAAGGGTGCTTATAACGCCAGACATAAGGCACTTGGTGCGACGCTTCATGCTTCAAGCAGCTCTAGGTATGTGGCATGGACCTTCAGGTATCATTTGGTAGTCCCTCTAGGTTCGTATTGCCACAACGCACGGAAGCTCTAAAAGCACAGGGACGGTAACCCTACAGGTCCCTCGTCATGGGGGTATAGGCTGCAGGGGGCTGTGGTTTTGCAATGTGAGGTCTCGTTGAGAGATCTGGGTAGACGCGAAGTTCATGGGTAGTAGATGTTTTCAACTAGAAAATGTCTGCTTGCAGTTCTTGCGCGTCTGGAATTTCCTCCGCGCATGCAGTCTAAACTGCGGAATTCCAGCCCGAGGCCCTCCTGGTTCTACCCTTCAACTCTAACTCAACCTGAGATGGCGACGTCCAAGACGCGCTTCTTCGGATCACTCCATGCGCGATGCCTAGTTCTTTTTCATTTTCAAAGCTTGGAGTGCAGGCTTCTACGCTTTGCGGTGTTAGGACCCTGTGCCGGGCTTGGCAGGTTGTATGTTTTGCGGGTTTAGGGTTAGAGACTCTATGGGGGTTTAGGTTTCAGGGTGGCTATCATGTTTTGCGGTTTCTGTTAAAGCTCTCCACAACAGATGAATCCACCAGGGCACAGACGGCCTTGTCTCACTTCCTTCAGGCCTTCAATTCTCGAATTACGAAGGCAGAATCTACAACTTCCGTCTGCTCCACTTTGGAAAGTTGGCTTACCTTGTAGCTAGGTTGACCAATCCTGCAGCAGACACCGCAAGCTTGCGTCAACAACATTTGGTGCAAGTCAAGTCCTGGCTTGCGAAAGGTGGATCTCCGCTCTAGCAGACTCTACCATCATGGCGCGCATAAAGCCCTTGCTGCTGTGGTGTGCTGTCGCTGCCATACTGTGGGCCTGTAAAGAGCCTTGCAGGGGTTGGAGCCCCCATTGGAGCTCATCCGTTTCGAGAAGGGTGCGCCGGCTCACGACAGACGTGGTGACAGCACAAAGACACCTGGCTGCGTGGAGGGAGGCTGTCGGAAGCAGAGAGCTGCAGACTGAACGATTTGGGTGGGCAAGCGAAGCTGGCTGGCGTCGAGCCTTGGAGATATTGCGGAAACTTCAAAACGCACGCTATGATGCAAGCCGCATGGACTGGGCTTGGTGGAGCAACAGCATCAAGGGTACTTCGTCAACAATAGATGTGACATGCCGCGAATGTGACCATCGTTCCCAGAGCACCACGTTGAGCAGTCTGCAAAGTGGCACGAGTCCTGGATGCTTCTGCAATGGGGCCGTTCCCTGGNTCCCTGGTCCAGTCGGGAAGGGCACGCTCGGTGTCTTGCAATGCTGGAGAGCCGTTACGGCGAGCAGTACGATGTCAGCCGCATGGACTGGGCTTGGTGGAGCAACAACATCAAGGGTGTTTCGTCAACAATAGATGTGACATGCCGCGAATGTGACCATCGTTCCCAGAGCACCACGTTGAGCAGTCTGCAAAGGGGCCAGAGTCCTGGATGCTTCTGCAATGGGGCCGTTCCCTGGTCCAGTCGGGAAGGGCACGCTCGGTGTCTTGCAATGCTGGAGAGCCGTTACGGCGAGCAGTACGATGTCAGCCGCATGGACT
>BGNK01003242.1:7992-24306 GCA_003297005.1 Symbiodinium sp. clade A Y106 | reverse complement strand
GGGGGGGGGGGGGAATTCGTCGATGAGCACATCGGACGTCGAATTTAGGGTCTACACCCCTTCAGATAGCCTAGACCCACCGGGTGGAAGAGCACCGGGAGAAAAAGAGAGAGACCCCTCTAGACGAAAACGAGTACGTGACCCTTACAGCAAGGACGGCAACTTAGAGTACTATCCATACGCAATCAGGGTGGTTCGAGCTCGGAGCTGCGAGGCTTCTCTCTCTCTCTCTCTCTCTCTCTCTCTCTCGCTCGCTCTGTGGAATGATGGGGGTGGGCATCGAAAGCCACTTGCCCTGAAGTCCGTTAAGCTGTGGGTTATCTTAAGTATCCTTAGATTCATTTTGGTTCAGGGTTTGGGGTGGGGTTTAAGGTGCTGGCTAATTCGACTAATCTTGTTGTTGTCCTTGACTCTGTCCTGCTGCTGCTTGCTCCTCCAGCTGCCGCTCCAGCATCCTCCTCCCCCCCGTCCTGCTGCTACTATAACTGCACCTGCTGCTGCTGCTGCTACTACTACTACTACTTCTACTTCTACTGCTGCTGCTACTACTACTACTAATCACTACCACCACTGCCACTGCTACTGTTGCTAGTACTACGGCAAGTACTGCTACCTCTGCTGCTCCTGCTCCTGCAGCTGCAGCTGCAGTTGCTGCTGCTGCTGCTACTACTACTGCTACGCCACTGCTACGACTACGGCTACTGCTGCGGCTACGGCTGCATGCTGCTACTGCTTATCTCTCTCTACATATTATGTATATTGTCCAACTGACCCGACATTGTAAAGCCATGCTTTTCTCAGGCTTGGTCCTTCTTCAAGCTCCTTGACTCGGATGGAGGTGCGAGTCCTGGTGCCGGGAGAGAGTTTGGGGGTTGCTGGCGGTGGTAGTACTTGTGGTGGAAGGACTGCGACTGCAGCCAGCACGGCATAGGCAGCGCGCCGACGCACCGCTATTTCTTGACAGCCTTCGCAACTTTCGCAAGGTAAAATGCTCTGGCATACAATTCCAACATGCGACCTCACCCGAACAACCGCTTTGACCATACTCGTGGCTATAGCATTGCTAGCAGCGATGACAGTGGTAATTCAGTGTGGTAGTGATCATGCAGTAGCAAGACTAGAAAGACGAAAAGCAATAGCGAGATCACTACGGACATGGAAGTATGAAGAGGTGTTGTGGTAAAGCGCAGGAATCACGGAGGACAGGCGCAGCAAGGACACAACTTTCAAGAAGCCCTGGCGACTCTGCAATAGCAGAGCTCTAAACCATGCAATCCGTGCGTTAAACCCTTTAACCCCACACCCAAACCAATAACCTTCAAATCCCAAGCCCGTCCCTAAGCCCTAAACCCGTGAACGACTAAACCCCAAACCCCAGTCTAGGCCGCTGTTGGAAAAGGCGTAAACGGCGTAATATAGGGGCCTTAATACTTACCTAGACTATTCTTGGGTTTCCTTATTGTAGTTACAGTATAATATACCCGCCAAACCCTATAAACCCTATTGAAATTATTAAGGCCCCGGTATTGCACTCCCAGAGGCGGTGCAGTGGAGCTGAACGAGTTCCTAATGGGCTGTCTCAGACTGCGGGGGCAGGCCTGGCACTAACATACTATAGAGGCCTCAACAAGTACCTATACTATTTTGGGGGTTCCTTATCATTATTATAGTACAAGGGCCCAAAACCCTATTCTACTTGTTACGGCCCCTGCATTACGCCCGCGTGACCCTTTCAACTGTTCCACTCGGAGTAACCCTGCAATGCCAGCTCGTCCTGGCTAGGTCGGAGCCAAAAGAACTGTTTCGGGCTTAGAGTTCAAGGTTTACATTGGCCCTCGATCGTTGCTGGGCGGTGCTTTGAAGAGAACCGGTCTTATGATCATTACAGGCTATACAAGACTTCCAAAGCAAGCAGGGCTTCTCTGCTGTCAGCATTGTATATAAGCATTGTAAATCCTTCAAAACCGCTGAGCAATTCGATGCCTCGTCCGGAACAGCTGACCTTCCAGTGGGCATGGGGAGCCGGGTAGGACGGAATGGTCTAAAGCTTCTGCGCTGGGTTTTCATGGCCCTGACGACTAGCTCCCTAAACCCTAAACCCTGAACCGGTGCCCCAAAGTGTGGATTCTGCCAGGATCCTAAGTTAATGCCTAGCGTTGGGGGAAGAGTCTGCTACACTATGTTTTGAACCAGAGGCGGGCCAAAGCCCCGGAAGCCCCCGAACCTTAAACCCTGAACCCTAAACCCTATCCCCAGTGGGCTCTCCGTCACCACATGCAGTCGGAAAAAGGTGTCAACAAAAACCTAAGCCTCATAAATCCGACAACCCGAAACCGTGGAATTCAATTCTAAGAAGTGGTCTTAGAACAAAGCCCTAGGAGCCGAGGAGCCGGAGCCCGCAAGGTGCTTTGTGCACTTTTGCCTAGCGCGGAGTCAGAGTACGCAATATACTGCCTGGCAGGAAGCAAGAAGACCCTACATCCTGAGCCCTTGAACCCTGAACCCCAAACTAAACCCTGAACCCGAAGCAAGATACCCCAAACGTTAACTCCTGTGTCTAGGCCCGATCGATGGACGTGGTGCGTGTGATGAGGGACCAGGAGCGTTCCGCCTTTCTCGAAAATTTTTGGTTTGGGGTTGCTAGTATGGGGAAGTATGACATCACTATTACATCAATGCCCTTATTGAAGTACAGGAAAATATTCGCTCATAATCCATTAGTATATTATCCGCTCATCGCCGTTGTCCAACTACAGTCTAATATTCGCTCATAATCTTTATTGATTCATAGCTGACATCCACCAACACCTTGTTCTTGTTAATATAGGAACCCGATTAAGAAACCTTGGGCCTTTATTAGGTCTCCCTATATGAATCATACTATTTTGGGGTTATAGGCACAGGGTTTCTTAATCAGGTTCCTACATTAGTAGGACCTGGGTAGGGCGCAGCTAGGGGGCTCGGTCAAAGGTGCAGGGTTTAGGATTTTAGTGCTTGGGGCTTCTGTTTCAGTCGAGGTTTTCGGAATTTGGGTTTTAGGGTTTGGGGTTTGAGGTTTAGGGTGTAGGATTCAACTTAACGGTTTAGGGTTTTGGGGCTGGCAGAGAGACCTCGTTCAAAAAGTGTTTAGGGGCTGTTATAATTCGGGCACTAGCCTGGGTAAGCTCTACAAGCTCCAGTAAATTCTGAAGCTCAGAGCAGCAAACCTCTAACAACATATGGAAAGCCTGTGCAGAAAGCCCTCAAATCCCAAACCCTACAACCCGAAACCTTGAACCTTACAACCCAAAGCCCCAGACCCTAGGCCCGAAATCTGCAAAGCACCTTGGTGCAGGCCTGGCTGCTGAGCCAGCAAAGTCGTTTCTGGACCTATATGGAGGCTCCGCGATCGTTTGGGATTTCCAGGATTCCCTGAAAAGGTTTGAAGTAGTCAGGGTTCCATGAAGGTCTGGGGGGTGTACTTTGCCAGGTTTTCGATGTTGACGGGCTAGAGTCTAGGTTTGCGACGGATTTTGCGTTTGTGAATGGGTGGTTCGTCTTTTTCGAGCTTTGGTTTTCGCTGTGGATCGGCTCTACAGCGCTTGCTGTAGCAACGGCGCCTCAATAATGATTTGTCATACTGCGCGGTCGGGTTTGGCAACATCAGTGCTGTATAACATACCCCAAGCATTATGCACTCAACTACGGTTGATGGACAAAATCCTGCATGACCCTAAGGACCCTAAACTATGGGAATTATGGTATATTCCTTATAATGGGTCCCTAAACCCTAAACCCTAAACCCTAAACCCCAAGCATTATGCACTCAACTACGACGGAACACACCCCTGAGCCTGAGCCCCAAGTACTTGAGCCCTTAGTTTCCGGCTGCTTTGCCCAGAGGTCGCCATGGTAGTTCCTTCTTTTGGTTTAACCAGCTTTTTATTATAGGATCCTAACCAAAAAATTGGTTCACCCAGAAACCCTAAACCCCAAAACCCCAAACCCTAAATCGTTGTCCGATTGTGCCTGGACCCTAGTATAGTGCCCTAAATAGTAGGATCCGTAGTATCAGGACCCCAAAATATAAGGTACCCAGAATTTTGGGAAGCCCTATGATGTGTTGTAGTATAAAGAGCCTGCGAGGGGCAGAGTTAGCAGAGATGCGCGAGCGCCTGCCGCCGAGAAGGCCTTCTTCAGCTTCGGGCTTATAGGGCTTTGGGCATTTGGGGGATTGTTTAGGGTTTAGGTTTTTGAATTTCTAAACCATGAACCCCACTGGAAATTTCGAGCAGTATCTGCACGCATCGCTTCAGCATGGCCCCTGGCTGGATTGGATGGAGCTTCTGGCTCAAAAGCCATTTCGAAACCCCGGGCCCTTAAGCCGGAAAGGCCCCACGCCATAACCTCTAAATCCTGAAACTAAAAAGCCTAGAACCCAAAAAAACCTCGAAACCTGTCTGAATCCCTGACACCTTTTCCCTTAGCTTTGGTTCTTTGGGTGCTGTTGTCAGATGGCGGCCTGCATAGTGTAGCAGTGGTCTACCGTAAGATGTTTAAGCCCTAAACCCTGAACCCTAAACCCTGAACCCTGAACCCTAAACCCTAAACCCTGAACCCTAAACCCTGAACCCTAAACCCTAAACCCTGAACCCTAAACCCTGAACCCTGAACCCTAAACCCTGAACCCTGAACCCTGAACCCTAAACGCTAAACCCCATGAGGGGCTTCTCAGTTCAGGGTGGATGGCTCCTTGGAGGCTCGAGGCTTGCCCTTTGCTCCGGAGCCTCTCAGCCGAACGCGAGGGAACCAGCCCAGTGCCTGCAAAAATACCACCCAGAACAGTGCAACTCACTTCCAGAAAGTGGTTTCTTATGAACTTCTAAAGGAGCTCTCAGAAACCCTAAACCCTAAACCCTGCTTAATACTGCCCCTGAATGGACTCCTGCCAGGCCTCATCGCCTCTCGCCATCGAAGGATCCTGTGCCATCGAAGGATCATGTGCCTTCCGACCCCCAGAAGGCCCGTTTTTGTTCAGGATCCGAGGACTACATACACAGCATCCCCTGTAGCCCTATAAATATATAAACACGTAAGTCAGTAAACCAACAAATATAAACATGGCATCAGATGAACAATAAACATCTACACAGTCTTATTTATTATTTGTTTATGGGTCGATAGACAGTTATAGTTCCTTTAGAACCATTGGCCCCTAATACAGAGTTCCAGGGGGCAGCGGGCTCTCCCTTAAAAGGCTGCAATTGCAGCATTACTTGGCTGCAGCGTAGGGTTTAGGGTTGACGGTTACCGAAACCGAAGTTGTCCCTGGAGTCTGACTGCAGATAGTATCGGGGCCTTAATAATTAGAATAGGGTTGGTTGGTATATTTTACTTAAGTATAATAGTGAACCCTCAAAACCCATTCAAATTATTAAGGCCCCTATATTCCCGTAGAGCCCGAGAGAGCATGACAGAGCTCCGCAGCTTGATTTTGTGAATAGCAGTTCCTTGGGCCACGGCCGGTGTACTGGGTAAGCTTGGGCTCGTCCTAACGATTTTAAGCACATGTGGCAGTCTGTCTCTGAAAGTAATGTGTGCCACTGGCGAATGACTAAGCTGCGTTGTGGATGTTTATCCGGGTGTGGATTCCGTCCCTTTGCCTGGGAGCGTCTTTGAGATGAGTCGTCCTACGCGGATTCGTTCGTTCGTTCGTTCTAACCGAAGACCCTATCTGACCCTAACCCCTGTCTAACACAAGACCCTGTCTTTAACATGTTTATGCATACATGGTAAACGAGCAGGCCAACCGATAAACTGGATAAGCTATGCAAAAACACAAGCAAAGAAATGACAGAGCAAACGCATAACTCATAAGTAAAAAGCATGCATAGATTCGGATGCGCGCATGCACACATACACACATACACACATACACACATACACACATACATACACACACACATACATACATACATACATACATACACACACATACATACATACATACATACATACACACATACACACATACACACATACACACATACACACATACACATACGCACATACATACATACATACATACATACATGCATACATGCATACATAATTTCATACATACATACATACATACAGTAGTTACATTACATTACATTTACATTACATCACATACGTACGCACGTACGTACATACATGCGCACCTACATACATACATGCATGCATGCATGCATACATGCATACACATGTGATTTGTTTGTTGTGTTTGTTCGGTTGGTTGGTTGCTTGCTTGGTTGGTTGGTTGGTTGGTCGGTCGGTTGGTTGGTTGGTCGATTGATTGATTCGATTTGATGTTTTTGATTTGGGTTTTGATTTGATTTTGATTTGATTTGGTTGCTTGCTTGCTTGCTTGCTTGTTTGTTTGATTGATTGATTGATTGATTGATTGCGGGCTCGGTTGGTAGGTTGCGTGACTGTTTGGTTGATTGCTTGCTTGGGATGTGCGATTGCTTGCTTGGGATGCGTGGCTGAATTGATTGGTTGATGGGCGGGTGTGTTTTCTCATGTTCGTTCGTATGTTCCCTACACCCAGCACCCCTAAACCCTAAACCCCATGGATGGATGGATTGCTTGATTGACTGATTCTGGAGGTGCGCTCGCCGCAGCATGTGCCGGACGCGCCCCCCAAAGAGCCCGATGAGGCCGGAAAGACCGGGAACCCAAACCCTAAACCCTAAGCCCTAAACCCTGAACCCTAAACCCTAAGCCCAAAACAGCCCTAAACCCTAAGCCCTAAACCCTAAGCCACCGTAAATTGTACCTACTGCCCTGCATCGCGAACTCAGCCAAGCAGGAGGCAAAAAAAAACCCTAAGCCCTAAACCCTGAGCGCCGAAACCCTGAACCCCTTTGGGGTTCCCTGCAAAGCTGCCCTGGAGCCCTTTGGGTTCCCCGTCGAAGAAACCCTGGAGCCCCTAGGAGTTCGGATTTCGGGAAAATTTTTTTTAAAAAATACTAACATATTGGGGAAAATATATTTTTCCCCAATATGTTAGTAGTTACATAGGATTTCGGGGAAAAGGATTTGGGTTTTCAGGGCTTCAAAGTTGCGCAGCGCAGCCCAGCCTCGAAAAAAGGTCTTAAGGTTTAGTCTTAAGGTTTAGAGGTGTTGAGGTTTGCTGTAGGATTTTAGGACTTGGGATTTCGAAGGTCAAGACAGTCGGGGTGTTTGGGTTTGGCAGTCTTTTGATGGTCGTAGGGGTTCTGAGAATGTCATGTGGCTCACGTGATGTGCGAGGCTAGCAGCTTTTCTGTTGGCGCTGCTCAGATCCCTAAACTAAGTCCCCTGCTATTCGTAAGTCCCCAAAGCCTCAACTCCCAAACCCACAAGCCCCAGCCCCAAACTCCAAGCCCTCCTGAGTCCTGAACCCTCCTGAGTGGAGAACTTTGAGTAGAAGGATTTCTAGTACATGGGCCCGAAACCGCCGTACTACAAGATGCCCATATGCAAGTCTCGAGCCTGCCTACGGAACTTTTCGCAAAGCCATACGGTCCCAGGTCTCAAGCCCCGACCTTGCTGCTGAGCCCACTTCGAGCTTAGACGACGTCAGCTGACAGGTCTCTTCGGTTCAGCGAGGGTGTGAAGCTTGTGAAAAGTTTATGGGGCAAGGTTCAAGCTTCGGGGATAGCAGTAGCAGCAGCAAGGAGGAGAAGGCACAGCAGCAGCGGAAGAATCGAGAGGTTCATGCATCAATGGATTTGTGGATTGGCAATTTTGCATGTTGGTCCTCCAAGTGCCGGGCCCTACTCAAAGGATCAGCGGGCTTAATTCAAAGTACGTCATCGTCAGGGTAGAAACGGGGGTTATATCGCTTGTAGGCTTACTTGTATCTTCACTAGTCACTAATTCTCCCCATCCTGCAAGTACTTTTGTAACCCTAAAGCCTAATCTCCGAACCTTCAACCCCAGCCGACTAGAGCCTTCTCCGGCTCCGGCCGTGCGGGACGCAAAGCTTTCATTGCCCAGGGCGGCGATACGTGCTGAGTCCAGTATCCTAAAAGCCTAAAACTAAAACCCTAAAACCTAAAACTCTAAAGCCCTTAAAATCCTAAAACCCGAAAACCTAAAACTCTAAAGCCCTTAAAATCCTAAAACCCGAAAACCTAAAACTCTAAAGCCCTTAAAATCCTAAAACCCTAAAACTAATGCTATAGACTGTGACCCGCTAGAACGTTTCATTGTGAACCCTGACCCTCCTACGCCCGAAGCTCAAATTCCTAGACCCTCCCTCTCTCTCAAAAAGAAGGCCAAGAGCCCCTCAAAGAAGTCCAAGAGCAGGCTCTCAGGTTCCGAATACGCCTGAAGTTTTGGTCTTTTCGGCTTTCAGAGCTTTGCGTGCTTGGTGTTTGCGGCCTTGGCTTTAATGGGCCTTGCCAAGCGGGAGAGCTACCTGGTCAGATTTGACAGTCAAGGCTTGGTTGGATCCGGGGCTGGCATGGAATGCATGTACATACACACACACATATATATATATACACATTGTGTATACGTTTATATTTTCTCACAGCCCAAAGCCTGGGCCCACAACCTTAAACCCTCTTAAACCCTTGGGTCTTTCGAGCCTTAGCTTGAAATGCCGAGTTGCCAGAACGCAGGTTGGCTCGAAACCTTAAACTGCGACACAAGCCCGAAAATCTTCAGGCTCAGAACGAACGAGTTGGGGTTTAGGGTTAAAGATCTTTAAAGCCCGAAACCGCAAAACCCCAAGCCTTAAACTGTAGTTTGCCTGTGGGCATAGTGAGCCGACGCGCTTCTCCCCCAACATGCTGCGGGAAGTAGAACTTGAGGTTTCCGGTTTGGGGTTGGAGGATTTTGAGGTTTAGGGCTTGGAGAACTCTTAAGAACCCGAAGCCCTTAGGTTTCGGGCTTAGATGAAGACAAGTGCGTTAGGAATGGAAATGTGCACGGCTGGTTTCAACAAGGCACTACTGTGAGCATGCCAAGAGTTTGAGAGCAAGAGAGAGTGGCCGGAATTTTGGAAGCAAGGGTAGGACGCAGAATCCCGCCGCAGCTCTCCTGAGTAGTAGGAAATCCCACCTCTTAAACCCCAAACGCTAATTCTGTCGAGCACCCAAGCTTGGGCAGTTGGCGTAAAGCAGCTCCGGGCACACCCAAGCATAGCCACCTAAGCTGCCGAAAGACTCGGTGGCAGTTTTGCCCTCGGCGGTTGCAACAGGCAACTGCTGCATCCGATCGTTGGACTTAGGGCAATTCCTAGAGCCGCGTCCTTTGACGCACCTGTTGATCTCGACGAGAAGATGGCCTTACGGAAGAACATGTACGTACTAATGTAGGAACCTGATTAAGAAACCCTGGCCCTATAACCCAAAATAGTAGGATTCATATACGGAACCCTAATAAAGGCACAAGGTTTCTTAATAAGGTTTCTACATTAATCCGTGAACTGCTACTAAGGGCGGCACTTTCTGTGAGTTCTGTGCATCTGCTCGGGCTGGGCACCCGATGAACCAGTCTCCTGTAAGAAATGCCAAGCCCAAAACGAAACCCCATACCTTAACCCTATACCCTGAGCCCTAAACCTTTCAACTGTCCTACCAATGTACCTTGCAATGCGGGCTTCGTCCTTGCTAGGTAGGAGGGGAAGAAAACCTCAAACCCTGAACCCCAAACCCCGAACCCTGAATCCTAAAGCCCAAACCCTAAACCCTGAATCCTAAGTCTCCTTTGAAGAATTGCCAAGCTCCAAAACGGTGCAGCATCGGAAGCTGTCAGCGGGTGTCCAAGCCGGGCCCGGGATCTCGGGCCCTGTTTGTTTGTAGATGAGGGTGTATGGTTTAGGGGTTTAGGGTTTAGGATTTGGGCCTGAGGGCTTTAGGGTTTGGGGTTAAGGGGTTTAGGGTTTAGGGGTTGTATGAGTTGCTTTAGGGTTTCCACAGGCTTTCTGTAGGGTTGTAAAGGGTTGTGTCAGGTGTTTCTGAAGGTTTCTATAGAGTTCTATAGGATTTTTGTAGGTTTGAGGCTCGAGGTTTGGGCTTTCGGATTCTGGGAGCTTCTGAAAGCACGGCTCCGAACTCTGTTAGATAGTTCCCTTCGTTTCATCTTACTGTTAAGCTGGGTTTTTATGGTCCTCCATCGAAGTGTAAGCTGTTGCGCAATTCTGTTGTTTGGTCGCTCTGCTTCCTCGAAACCAAATTTCCGTAGTCTCATGTTTCACCTCCGGCTTCCCTCGGTCAGCATGCGTGTCATGTTGTTTAGGGAGTGTGTAGGACCCTAACTGCCTCAATAGTGGTCGTTGCACACATATGCAGACACTCACTAGACAGAGGAGTCGGCAACATGCTGGACAGGGAATGAGGCCTGCTGGATGTCCCAGAGACTTCAGAATCCCTCGGGAACAGATGGCTTCTGACCTTATAGGACCAGTAGGGTTCCGCTTCCGGTAAATTACAGTGGAGATTCAAGCTTCGATACTTACCACGTTCATTCTTCAGCATTCCACATCATGGCTATACCAAAATACCACAGAAACCTTGCTCTCAAAATTGATGTCTTTTTTGACACTATACCATAATAATATACACGCCCCGAACCCTATTCGACGCCGACAAAAATTGGGGGAGTGGGGGGGGGGGGGGGGGGGGAGTCTCAGGGTTTTCGCTTCTGTCAGCTCAGTGCCCTGTCAGATGCCTTTCTCGAGCTTGGCGCCCTCATCCTGCCCTGAGCTCGTTACTGTAATGGTTACTGTTGGGTTTCGAAAAGGGTACTGTAAGGGTACTTTACTAGACGCAGTCGGTTTAGGTGTTGGCTTAAGAAACCCGCTGTCTGCTACTTGAAGGGCTCAGGGTAGTTGTAGAAGCACGGTGACTGCAGTTCTAATTTCATACTGCCCCAATCAGGGCACTTTTCAATCCTGGGTCTATCTACGCGAGAGAGAGTATATATATCTATATATATATATATACACAACATATATGCGAATCTCTCAGCGGCTTGATTCACTTCTATGGTTTCTTCCCGCAGAGGACTGGAATCAGAAAGCTGTGTCAAGCAACTGCTGACACCTAGGATGCAGGGTTCAGGGTGTAGTGGGCTTTTGACAGTGGTGGGTCTGGGGTTTTGGGTTTGAGGTTTAGGGCGTTGCTTGGTAGAGTGGGGTTCATGTTTCAGGGTTTGGTTTTGTCCGGGCGGGGGCCAACAGAGGCGAACAAAAGAAGAACAGCATTGGTAGGTTTTGGGTTTAGGGTTCAGGGTTTAGGCCCGTTTGTTACCCTACTCCCACCCAAAAGCTACGCAGAGGGCGCCTTAGCCGAAAGCTTTCTGCTAGCCTTTTGGTGAAAAGACCGTGCCAGCATTCGGGAACGGAATACAGGGGTCACCCTAATAAACAGA
Source organism: Symbiodinium sp. clade A Y106 (assembly GCA_003297005.1). Lineage (NCBI taxonomy): Eukaryota > Dinophyceae > Suessiales > Symbiodiniaceae > Symbiodinium > Symbiodinium sp. clade A. Next base: position 12,918 of record BGNK01003242.1, on the reverse strand, counting down.
AAAGGGTTTTCGAAGGGCCTTGCAGGATTTCGTAGGTTCTGTTTGAAAGTCGGGGCCCTTGCAAGTGGAAGGGGTTTCTGGATGTGTGGTCTTTATACTTGTACAAGGAGTATGGAGGGTATACATTTGCTGATATTTCACCTCCCCCTAAACCCTAAACCTACACCCTAAACGCCTTGGTTCCCAAATTGCAAGCCACATGCAAACCCTCGTAGGGCTTGTATCCCAAATCGAAACCCGTGACGGAATCTTAAGCCCCGAGTACGTTTCTATATAACAGATCCTAAACAAGACTAGGCCCTATAGGTAAGCTCACATTGCCAAGCGGGCCCCACCTACGAGTCTGCTTCCACAGCCCAGCAGACACAATCTCTCGTAAACTGCACGTCCAGAGCAACCCCAGACCCTCCATCGTATTCATTGCTGCCAAACCTACCGGATGCCCCAAAGCCACGGCCTTGTCAAAAGTGCAAGCAGGTGTCAGCCATCAGGTCATGTTTCGGAGTAACCGGGCTTCTATATGTATGAGCAACACTGCATTGCGGCTCTGGCATGAGAACCAGCCGAAAAGAGCAAACAACAAGTTGTACTCGCCCTTTTGAGTAGGCTCTCAGCTATGATCTTCACCATGTAAGTATGGTAGTAAGAACTATCCTCAGCATGGTGATGCAAGGGGCGCATTCGATGAACAACAATAAGATTAGTAGTCTTAGCATCTGCTATGCGTCAGAATGTTGCTAGTGATAGCAATAAGCACCACTCGCAAATAGTTTAATTTGGAAGCACTACTAGCATTGGCTAAATTACGAGGCTAAGAAACATGAGAGGGGGAAAGCCGGCAAGAGCAGCGACGGTGGTTGCGATAGCAATCAAAACAGTGGTAGCAGTGAGGATAGCCGTAAACGGGAAAAAGGCGGCACCTAGTACGAATCTAGGAATAGTCGCAACTGTACGCAAGACCTTGAACACCAGCCACATTAGCAGTAGTGATCAGTAATGACCGTCATGCGAGTATGAGACAGAGCAACAAGAACCAACCTCTTGCAACATTACGCCGTGGATGTGTTGGGCTCAGAGAACCTCCCAGAGGAGTTCGCTCTCCGTCTCCGCCTTTAGTCGAGGGCCCTGGTACAGCTCTCAGAGTTGGGTTGAACCTGATTTTGAAGCTGGATCTGCCGATGAAGCCGTGCCCGGCATTGCCCGGAGGCGACGGGGTGGACGGGTATTTAGTTTGGGGTAAGGTATGGTTCGTGTGGTTTATGGGTGAGTCCGTCTTTCCTGATAAGTACAGTACAGTAGGCAGTCCTACCAACATGAGCAGCGCTGTGGCACTAGTAGCAGTCGCAATGTTGGCATCATGGCGCCCTAAACGCCAAACTTTGAGCTCTAAACCCTCGATCCTAGCCATGCGAAAGGGAAAAAGACTAAACCCGAGACTCCAAATCCGAAACCAAAACCCTACCGGGCAAAACCACAAAAGGCGCACGCCTTGGAAACCTTAGCCCTAACCCCTAAACCCCCAAACCCTAAACCCTGTGCCGCAAAAAAAATCTGAACCCGAAGCCCTCTCCCAAGCGAAGGCAGCCGGGAAAGTCCACCGGAGTCTCCCCACCGCGCGCAGGCCGTCCGCCCAGGCCACCGGGGAGTTAAGATTTAGCTTAGTGTTTATGGCTTAGGGTTTAGGGTGTAGGGTTTAGGGGTTTAGGGCTTAGCGTTTAGGGGTTTAGGGCTTAGGGTTTAGGGTTAAAGGTGCATGCAGGGCTTAACAGTAGGTTCTAGTGTTTACGGTTTGGGGTTTAGGCTATTTATTTAAGGTTCAGGGCTTAAGGTTAGGCGTTGAGGGACTTTCAGCTGTTTCTGTTGTGTGGGATGATGCTTGAAAACCCTGGGAGGGAGCAGGGACATTGACCGCAAACCCCCTAAACCCTGAACCCTCAACCCTAAACCCTAAACCCCTGAACCCTAAGCTCTCAAATTTTGAACCCCGAACCCGCTCTGGACAGGGGTTGTTTTGCCTGGGTTTGGGGCTTCAGGGTTTAGGGGTTTAGGGCCTAAACCCTAAACCCCAAAACCCGGAACCCTAAACCCCAAAACCCTGAACCCTTGACGCTAAATCTCTTGGAAGCTCATGAACTGAGACCCGATGGTCCACCAACTCCCAGCCACGAACCTGATGCGTCTATAACAGCACGATAACACCACGCCCGAACACCCAAACCCCACAAAACCCAAGACAGACTTCCCCAAGCACGAAATCCCCTAAATCCCCGAACCCCTAACCTCCCTAAACCTCCAAACCCTTATGCCCTAAACCCGAGGCCCTAATCCCTGAACCCGAATCCCAAGTCCTGTCGACTCCAGGACCCTGAAGCTACAAAGACCTGGAAGTCCCAAGAGCAAAGACTCCGAGAAGCCCTACACCACTCAGGGTTTAAGTTTTAGGGTTTAGGCTCAACCCTCATTTTGCTCAGCCTGATCCCCCAAAAGATCCCAGACCCCCAATTCCTTAGACCGCGAAACCGTCGACCTGATCCCACACAAGATCCCTAAAGCACTCAACGCCGATTCCTTAGACCCCAAAACCGTTGACCTGTAGCCCAGCTCCCTTTGAGCCCTTCAGCGCTACAACCAAAACCTAAAGGCCACGCCCAGAAACCTCATAACTGAATAGGTTGCAAGTAGTCAGTGTCAGTTTTTGTTGTAATTTCCCCATCTGCTGCACAACTTATTAATTTCCCCATCTGTTGCACAACTTATTAACCCCGCAGAACCCCAGTCCAAGCAAATTCCGGCTTTGGACTCATCGACCCCAGGGCCGCAGCGCCACATCCTTCAACCCTAGACCTCCGAAAGTGGCATCCGAATTGGAAGACCTAGTCACCTTGTATGTAATGAAGTTTCATAAACCCTACCTAGAGTCTCCATTGTAGTTCCTTTTTTTGGTTAACCAAAATCTCGATTATAGGATCCCAACCATAAAACTGGTTAACCAAAAAAGGAACTACAATGGAGACTCTAGGTAACCCCTAAACCCCTATTTAAACCCTACGCCCTAAGCTTGAGTACTGCAGTAGATGTATACTGGCTTTTTAGCCGCTTTGTTCCCAGTGGAAGCTGGGCCTCCCCGAGACCCTACCGAGCCAAAGCCCGAGTTCCTGTACTGGGCTTTGGAGTACCATACTTGAATACTTTTTGCTTAAGGGAACCATTATGAAATAAAAGTCTATACTCTTTTTCTGCCTGGTTACTTAAAAAGCCCAGTGTAGACCCTACCGCCGAAACCCGAAATACTAGATCCTGCGACCCTCCACCCCGAATCCGAAATTTTAGACCTTAAACCCTGAATCCGAAATCCTAAACCTTAAACCCTGAATCCGAAATTTTAGACCTTAAACCCTGAATCCGAAATCCTAAACCTTAAACCCTGAATCCGAAATCCTAAACCTTAAACCCTGAATCCGAAATTTTAGACCTTAAACCCTGAATCCGAAATTTTAGACCTTAAACCCTGAATCCGAAATCCTAAACCTTAAACCCTGAATCCGAAATCCTAAACCTTAAACCCTGAATCCGAAATTTTAGACCTTAAACCCTGAATCCGAAATCCTAAACCTTAAACCCTGAATCCGAAATTTTAGACCTTAAACCCTGAATCCGAAATCCTAAACCTTAAGCCCTGAATCCGAAATCCTAAACCTTAAACCCTGAATCCGAAATTTTAGACCTTAAACCCTGAATCCGAAATCCTAAACCTTAAACCCTGAATCCGAAATCCTAAACCTTAAACCCTGAATCCGAAATTTTAGACCTTAAACCCTGAATCCGAAATCCTAAACCTTAAACCCTGAATCCGAAATCCTAAACCCCAAATCCGAGAGCCTCCAGCCGCCCAAGCCAGGCCGCCAGTCCAATGACTCCAGCATCGAAGAGCTGCGGGCACTGTTGAAAGGCCCAGAGAGAGAGAGAGAGAGAGAGCGCCCGGGGGGCTTAACTCGCCCCTTAAGCCTGGGAGAAGAAGAGAGAGAGAGAGAGAGAGAGAGGGCCGAGAGCGAGGGCCGAGGAGGGTGAGAGGGTGAGGGGGAACAGGGAGCGAAATGGGGAGACGGAGGAGGAAGAAGAGGAGAGAGAGACTCAGAGGGAGGGTTCACGGAGTTCGGACATCGGGTGCTGGCTGGTGATAACGGGCCCATTGGTGGCTGGAATTGCTTGAAACTGGCTGTCGGCTGCTTGTGAAGGAGTCATGGGTTGGGCACTGGATGTCTAGATATGGAGTTAAGCAATCCTAAAAGAGACCCAGGCAAGCGAGCCAAGGAATAAGTAAGGTCGAACATTTTCGGGAATCCCTTATTCTGAGAAGTGCTGGATATCTGGGACGCATCTGACTCTGTCGGAAGAATCGAAGGGAGCCACAGATCAGTACAAAAGGTGAGCGATTCGGAGGCCACCCCGATCAGCCTGCATCCTAAACCCTGGACCCCGTGACAATGCGAAGGTGTGGCATGCAGAATTTTTGTCCGATGCTGTGTTCTGCAATTAAACAGGCTGCGGGAGAGTTGTCTTGACGTCATGTCGTGTCTTCTGTCATGTGGGGCCAATGCGTGTGGTACCAGTACCCTCGCCAGGCATGTCCAAGTCGTTACCCTGGACAACCCACTATAGGGCCTAACTACCTACACTATTTTGGGGTTCCTTATTATACTCATACGTAGTAATAATATGCCCCCAGACCCTGTTCTAATTATGAAGGCCCCTCCCAGTGGTCCGTTCGAGACGGAGATCCCTTGTTCTGAATAGATGATGTGCCTAGCATACGCAACATATGTGTATACATATATATTATATATATTATATATATATATATCTATGTATATATATATGGTCACGCGCTCGGCCCCCCCCCCCCTGTGGTGTGGCGTGTGGGGTCCC
>BGNK01003241.1:1627-79581 GCA_003297005.1 Symbiodinium sp. clade A Y106 | reverse complement strand
TGCGACTCACCCCACTGTCGTGTCGGTTCATTCTTCTACAGCCTTTTGCATCGACACTGCAGTACTTCACCACCCTGACGGGTCGGTTTACCTCCTGTGCAGAGTGAGTGAAGGGTAGTACGCATTCACAGATCTTTTTGCAACTCTCGCAAAGCGAGCAGTGCCATGATGTAGCGTAGGTATATCGTTGTACGCCTCCTCCGCTGCGCTCCAATGCGCGGGGGGTGTTTTTAATCCTTTTGTGTACGTATATTAGTGTTTTACCTACGTTACGACATTGGCTCAAGTGAACAAAAAGTCCGTGCGTTCTGCTGCTAACAATAACCCTAAACCCTAAAGCAACAAAAACCCTACAACCCTAAACCCTAAACCCTAAAACAACAAAAACCCTACAACCCTAAACCCTAAAACAACAAAAACCCTACAACCCTAAACCCTAAACCCTAAAACAACAAAAACCCTACAACCCTACATAAACCGCCACCCGCCACCTCGGGGCCTTCGAAATAGCACGGGGCACAGCAACCCGCGACTCTGGGAGTTTAGGTTTCGAAGACGCCCAGTCGACCGCGAATCTGCCCGGAAACCCTAAACCCTGATCCCCAGCCCGGAAACCCTAAACCCTGAACCATGAGCCCTAAACTCTTATCTCAAATGGCTCTGTAGAAATAGACCGGATGCCTTGGAAGTCAAATCGTGCTTGTGTCGCCTTGGGAGGTTTGGCGAGGGCCAGAGACCAGATAAACCATGCGCAAATGTACTACTGAGCAGGTTATAGCTACCATAGTAGTTCCATTTTGGGGTTCATATGTAGAATCCTATAAGGTAATCCCCAAAAAGGAACTACTATGGGGCTTATAGCTAGTCACTCAAAGTTCGAAAGGTCCTGAACCTCAAACCATAAACTTTCGGGCCGTAAGAGAGGCCGGAAAGCCCCGGTCCTACAGAGGACCTTTCCCACTTTAATATGGGAATTTCCGAAAATTAGGGGTACCTTATTTTGGGTCCTTATAATAAGAATCCTACTATTTAGGGTACTATATTAGGGTCCCCTATTTTCGGAAACTCCCATATATGAGCTCCCATACCAGGCAACCCTTATAATAGATCCTTATCATACAGACCCTTATAATTGCCTAGAGTAGCCAAGCAGGGAGGATTTTGCTGGATCCAGGCTCTACGTCCCAGCGGTGACGAGGATGCCAGGCACCACCAATTCTTGTGTTGCTAAGGGGGGCTAGGGCGTTTAGATTTTACGATTTGGAATTTGGGGAGTTTGGCATTGTTGCGTTTGCGGCTTTCGGGCTTTGTGAGGCTTGGGAATTCAGGCTGCAGGGCCTGCGGATTTGAGGTCGAGGGGTCCTTCTAAGGCCTTGCGTACACCGGAGCTTAGTGCCCTAACTGAATTTGATGTCCTGGGCTTGCGCTACGATTTAGGGTTTTAAGGTCCTTGACTTGTGAGTAGGGTATCCTACACCCGGAAGCTCCTCGACTAATGACAAACCCTAAATGGACCATAAACCTTTGTAGTGCCCTAAAACCGATTCCGGGTTTAGGGGTTTAAGGTTTATAGTGTAGGGTTCAGTTTATAAGCCCCAAAGCTCATACATCGATACAGAATCATATCAAGCCTCCCTTGAACCCCGAACCCCGAACCCCAACCCTAAACCCCAAACCCTAAACCCTAAACGCCCTAAACCCTCATCCCCAAACCCTAAACCCTAAACCCCCCCCCCCCCAAGAGCCCCAAGAGCCCTAAACAGGCCCGGCGGTGGCCCCGCACCTGAAGGGCGCTGATTTGGATGCCCACGGCCAAGCCGTCCTCGATGAGGCCGGAGAGATTTAGCTTTCGGGTGTAGGGAAGGGCTCTTTAAAGGTTTCTTCAAGCAATTCTTTAAGGGTTCCTTTAGGGTGTTCCTTGCAAAAATTTCTGTCAGGGGTTCTTTCAGGATTTCTTTAAGGGTTCCTTTAGGGGGGGTGTTTTGATGTGGGGGGTTTCGGACTTGCGGTTCTGATGCAAGTGCTGGGGGGTTGTAAGGGATTCGGGGGGTTCTAGGGTGTTTAGGATTATTACTAGTGCAGTAGGGTTTTGTTGTTAGGTTTTTTGGATTCAGGGTGGAGGGTTCCGGAGGCTTGTAACCAATTTCCCGTTCCGCCCCTGTACCCCGAACCTGTTCATGGCTATGATTACAGTATACTAAACCCCCAAACCCTGTTCTAATTGCAGCAAATGAGACCCAAGTTCCAACTCCCGAGACCTCAAACAACCCCAAAGCATAAACTCTAAACCCGAAGCCCGAAATTGCCGCAAAGCTGTGGAAAAAGGCACTCATGCCCCTAAACCCTAAACTCAAGGTCTAGACCAGCCACCTCCGTGGGTGGGCGGCGCTTAAGCCCCTCCACCTCGATGGCGCAGAGCGACCCAATACTCTCGCCCGCCTCTCCACAGCCATGGGGAACGTAGCACCCACGTCGTACACGGTAGCGGAACACGTTCTCCTCGGGACCAGTACTGGTCCCTTAATACAGTCATTACCCTAAACCCCAAGCCTGGACACTGGAGTCCCTTGGGCTGGGCGGGCCCCCCGCCCAAGAAGGGGGGCCTGGCGGGTCCTGCTTGGGTTTTTCCTGGGGCAATGCAGGATCCTGCACACCCCTGTCCTCTCCCTGGCTGCCCTGCCCTGGTCTGCCCTGGAATGAGTTTAGTTGCTAAACCCTAAAAGGAATAGGTAGGTTTGGGTGGTTTGGCCGCCTTAGACGGCGTGGGGTGGGAGAATTAAAAGAAGGAGCATCCACAATCAGGGTCATACGACGCACTCGAAATGACACTGTCGCAAGATACTTCCGCTTATGCGCCACAATACGGCAAACCCTAAATCCTGAACCCTACACCCTAGCCCCAAACCCTAAACTCTCACCCGGAATCCGAGATCCTACATGTGGAGGTATTATCCCCCGAGGCGCTAAAAGCGCTGTCTCGGCAGCTGCAAGAGTCCAGCATGCATCTGGGGCTGATAGGGTCACGGTTTAGGGTTTGGGGCTTCGGGCTTATGCTTTAGGGTTTAGGGGTTTAGGGTTTAGTGGTCAGGGCCTAGGGTTTCGGGATAACAGTGGTCATCGCGGTGGGCAGCAGTCAGAGTAGTGTGTAAAGCGACACTAGGCACAAGGGTTTCAGGAGCTCTAGCAAAGGCAAGTGAACGCGGTGATGCCGATAATGTGGACATCGAACGCTTACGAACACCCCAAACCCTAAACCCCAAATCCCGAACCCTAACGGACGCTACAATTTAGGGGTCTGAATTCATACTTAATGATGCTATTGTTCCCTCACAGGCTTTCGAACTCCCTGGAAACAGCACTATGCATTTCCGAAAGCTAACATATACGGGTCTGAATACTCAATATATAATCATAATCGTATCCCTTATTATCCCTATACAATTTAGGCTATTATGTACTCCAAAACATTGTTCTAGTGATGAAGGCTCCTACATAGCAGCCCCCAGGATTTCCTCAGTCTTAGACTCTGGGGTCTTCTGGGGTCTTCAATTAGGGTTTAGGGTTTCGTGTCCTGAAACAGCAGAGGCTCCCAAGCACTGAATTCGGAGAGGCACCGGAAAAAGCACAAACTCCAAAACCTGAGCCCTCATCCAAAATGTTCATCGTAATACCCATTATAAGTCCTAAGCCGTAAGCTCAAAAAGTTGAAGCTGGAATCCATTTCAAGCTTTTCTTGAAACTAAGTAAAGCAAAACTAGACAAGCCCTGAACCCTTAAATCCCGAACCCCTACAGCTTAAACCCAGCCCACCCTCGCGTCTCGGCCTAGGTACTTTCACCGGGAAGAAACCGGGACTTACTTGGTTGCCCTGTGGGAGGACTGAACATGCTCCCGTTTTGGGGTCTGCGCAAAGAGTCGCCCAAGGTTTATTCTTAGGGTTCAGGGTCTCGGGTATGGGGCTGGGCTTCCCTTACAGCTTCTGTAGTGCTTGGCCAGGACTGGCTAGTGCGATGGCACACGGGGAAATGCAGTGGTCTCAATCTCAAAACCCCAGTCTGCTAAGCTCGTTTTTCACTTATTACATAGCATTACTTTGAGTACTATACTCATGACTCATAACCACTATAATGCTATAAATATATGGGAGTTTCCGAAAATACGGGGTACCCTATTATGGGGTCCTTATAATAAGGATCCTACTATTCAGGGTATTATATTAGGGCCCCCTATTTTCGGAAACTCCCATATAATTACTGGAAGCCCACTCCGCCGACTAAGGGTGCAATAAGAGCCTGCGGCATCCGCAAGGACGGTCTCGCATCGCCACTTCTTTGGCAGATTGCCATGGAGCTCATGGAGGCATATACTATTTTTTGGGCCCACCTATTCGAATTATTAAGGCCCTTATATTAGGATGTCAATGTTGCTTTCTGGGGTTTGGGCTTAAAGCTTAGCTCATAGGCTCTGGGATTTAGGGTTTAGGGGTTTAGGGGTTTAGGGGTTTAGGGTTTTAGGGGTTTGGGGTTGTAGGGTTTAGGGTTTAGGGTGGGTGTTGCGGCACCGCCGGCCCAGGGTGTTTGCAAGGGTCCGGGCCAGCAGCGTGCATGAGCTTCTCGCCACTTTAGGGTTTAGGGGTTTAGCGTTTAGGGTTTAGGTTTGGGGTTAAGGTTTAGCACCCTGAACCTTCAATGCAGTATTCACATCCCCGGCCCCCCGGCAAGGCGTGCATTTATGCAGAAGCTTTGCAGATCCCAGTGTATAGAAATTGTAGGGAGCAGGTTCAGGTAGACTCCAAATCCTATACTCCCAGAATGTCCGGCAGAGGCCCTGCCGGCGCTGGCAGACCACTTCCTCTGTGAGACTAAGGCCTACAAGGCAAGAGCTATAGGGTTCTTGGATTACTCTAAACCCTCTAAGCCCTAACCCTAAACCCTACTGGTGTTTTTTGGGCCTGGGTTGGGGCCAGCTGCTTAGCGGTTTAGGGTTTGGGGTTCTTGGGCTTGTCGGTCTGAATGTTTGTGCCTGTGGTTCTAGGGTTTAGGGTTCTAGGGTTCCAGCAGGGTTTAGGGTTTCGGGTCTCGGTTTTGCCGTAGAGTGGCACATAAGCGGAAACATCTTGCGACAGTGCAATTTCGAGTGCGTCGTAGTATGACGATTGGGTGTTGGAGCTTGATTGTGGATGGCTCTTTCTTTTAACGCTCCCACCCGATGCCGTCTAAAGCGGCCAAACCACCCAAACCTATTCTTTTTAGGGTTTAGCACCTAAACTCATTCCATGGTTTTCTCTATATCTTGAAGCTGTCGGAAGCAGGGCAGGGTGGGGCAGTAGAGCAGGCAGGGCAGGGCAGGGGGCACCAAAGGCCGAGGGCCAAGGGCCAAAGGGCCAAAGGGCAAACGGCAAAGGGCAGAGGGCAGGGCCGGGGGGCGGCCCAGGCAGGGGGCAGGAAACCAGCTCAGGGCTCGCTCTGCGCCATCGAGGTCGATGGGCTTATAAGCGCGGCCCACCCACAGAGCGGCCTATGCCTGGAGTTTAGGGTTCAGGGTGTTCCGCGCTGTGGCGTCGTGGGTAGTGATAAGCAGGCTGATAAGCACCTTTAGTTCTTAAGGAAGGCGCACCACCCTAGCCACCGTAAACCCAACATGTTGAGCCCTGAACCGTATAAGCCCTAAAACCTGTACCTTCAAACCCAAATCCCAAACACTAAATTAGAAGCACTAAACCCCAAGTTTTGAACTTGAAGAGTTCGGGTTTAAGGTGTGGGGTGTTGGATTCGAGGCTTGGGGTTTTGTTTAAATTTGGGGTTAAGTAGTTAAGATTAGAGTTTGGGCTACACGGCGTTGATTAAATCTTTACTTTATATCTTGAACTAAGTCCCGAAGAGTTCCTTAAAGGATCCTTTAAGGGTTCCCTCGTTTTTTCAGGGATCACGTAAGTGTTCTGTTAAGGGTTCCTTTAAGGGATCTTTAAGGGATCCTGTTGAGGGTTCTGTTAAGAGTTCCTTTAAAAACTTAAGGGATACTGTAAGGGCTCCTTTGGGGGTTGCTTTAAGGATCCTGTTCAGGATCCTTTAGGGTTTTAGGAGGAGTCTGAAGCCGCAGATCCTTGCGGCTTCAGGTGTTTGGCTAACAACTGCGGGCCCTGCGCCCTGATCCAGACCAATCCCTAAACTCTGGAACCCTGAACCCGAAGCCTTAGGAAACCTGAATCCTAAACGGCTAATGACCTTTGGAGCATAAAGTTTGGAGTTTGCAGCTATATCAGGCTATATCTTGCATGCACCTGGAAACCCCGAAGAAGGCTTCTCTGAATGCCGAAAGACAAAGATAGCACCCCTTAGAAAGCCTTGCCCTTTGAAGTCCGTCTTCAACAGTGTAAAAGCTGTACGGCATCATGACCCTCTGTGTCCCCGCGATTGGGGCCCAAAGAAGCAGCCAACTATAATATACATTGAAATATCCCCCCGTTGCAGGACCCCAGACCCCAAACCCTGAAGACTAGGTAAGGATTTTTCTATACCTCGAAGAGTTTATGTTTAGATGCTTTTTGGGTTCAAGCCTAAACCCGAAACCTCTAAACCCCCAAACTCTAAACCCCTAAGCCCTAAACTCTAAACCTTGAACCCTAAACCCTAATTCCCATTCAAAAAAAGGCGCTCAGCGGCGGCTCTACCTCCCCAGGATTGGCGGCACAGGGTGCCGACGCCGCCCGACGGAGCAAAACTCCTTCCATTGGGCTTAGCAGAGGGCTGCAAAGGTGGGGTGAAGGTAGGTGAGTTGATCCCAAATAAGAGTCCGTATATTAAGGGATCCTTAATCTTATACCTACCTTCATCCCACCTGTGGAAGCCTCCAAGTTTAAAGGACTTGGGAGGTGGGCCTTAGGTTTAGGATGTAATTGGGGTTTCAGCGTCGCGATTTAATTCAGGAGACATGAGATACCCAAACCCTCAGCCCTAAACCCTAGACAGTGGCGTCGTGGCCTTCCCATGATAGGGAGTTTCGGGCTTGTCTGGTTCTAAGACGCATCCTAGGGCGCTTCAGGATTCACCATAGCAGCATCCTTCTTGCACAAACATCTGGGAGGCTCCTGGTCGCCTGTTTCTTGAAGCTGTTTAGGGTTTAGGGTTTAGGGTTTAGGGGTTTAGGGTTTAGGGGTTTAGGGTTTTTGGGTTTAGGTTGCCCGCCTGTCACCTACTTGTCTTGCTCCTTATCCTTTCCGTGCGTTTCTCTTGCTGCTTTCCTGCTGTCCCTGTCTCTCCTGCTGGCATGTTTGACGGGACTTCATCACTAAATGGTGACATGTCCCGAGTCTTTAGTAAGAATGTCCCTTGTAATTTGTTCAGACACAGCTATAATTTATAATGTTATACTACCCCCAAAACTAATTTCTGAGGGCCCTATGTTATATGCACCCTACACCCCAAACATGGCGCGCCGAGCTTTTTGTAATTGTGTTTCGACCCCCAAAATCACGACGGAGGGGAATTCTCTCTTCAACATCCGTGAATTCGCCCTCCATAGATCCGCAAACGCCAACAATAAGGTGGCACTGCTGCTATGGGCGTTGCCGACGGACAGCGGGGTGTTAGTGTTGTATGTTCAGGGTGGGAATGTCTAGTAAGTATATAACCTGGTGGCCCCTCCCATATCAGATTTCCAAGAACCTCCGAATCCTTTTCTGAATATTAAGGTCCCCGAAATAAGTATATGACGGTCCGAAAAACTGGTACTGATCTAACCTCCGCCAAAACACTACTCCAATTGGTACGGCGCTTATTATGAGGGTTCCTGAGTCTGTGAGCATACATTCCGGTGCCTAAAGCCCGAAGGGTTTGAAGCCCTAACCAACTCAGGCTACAACCTTATAAGCCCTAAAAACCTCAAAGCCCTGAACCTACTATTTTGGTGGTTCCTTATCATAAGTATGGTATAACGGGCCCCAAAACCCTATTCTAAGTAATAAGGCTCTTATATTAATCCATTCAGTCGGGTTTAGGCCTTAGGGATCGGGGAAATGTCGTCTACAGATTGCTACACTAAACCCTTAACCCCATAAACCCTAAACCCTAAACCCTATAAACCCTAAACCCCAAGCCCTCAACCCCATAAACCCTACACCCGAACTGGGAGGATCTTTGGCCGACGCACTCTCCGGCACTATCGCTGCCCAACGCAGGCAGTTTTCGGCCCATCCGCCCCTGGAGCTGAAAACTCAAAATTGGGGGCTCAATAACTAGAATAGGGTCCTATTTTGGTTTTAAATAAATAGAATAGGGTTCTATGTTGGTTTTAAAGCAATAGAATTTTGGGTTTTAAATAAACAGAATAGGGTTCTATTTTGGTTTTAAATAACTAGAAGAGGGTTCTATTTTGGTTTTAAATCACCAGAATAGGGTTCTATTTGGGTTTTTCAGGGCGTGTTGATGGGGGTTGAGATGGTCTTAACATTGGGGCCTTACAAAGAGGAGGGTTCCGTATGGGTTCTTGCATGGGTTCCTGTAAGGGCTTTATGGTTTTAGGGTTTAGGGTTTAGGGTATGTATTGGGGGTTTAGATGGTAATAAGTAGAATAGGGTTCCTTCTATAAGGATTTTATGAATATTCGTACTCAAGGGATCTAGAAGGGTTCTGTATGGTTCTTTAATGTAGGGGCCTTGATACTTAGGACAGAGATCCTGGAGCGGTTCCTATACAGGGTTTTCTAGAGGGTCTTAATGATTAGAACAGGGATTTGGGATATACTATGATGGTAGACACCTTACTAAAGAGTTGTTGTTCTGTTTATCTCGAAGAGGGTTTGAGCCAGCAAGAAGAGAACGCTGACTTAAAAGCCTCTAGCTGAAGCTTTGAAGCGAGCCTAAGTCCTCAATTTATCGTTTTGGGTCCCTTGCCAGGGTCTGCGCTCAAGCAATCTCCTCTTCAAACTAGTTTTCCAACGGATGGCCCTAGAGCGTTGAACGCTAAACCCGCAATCTTCTCACATTCCATCCTAAATCCTTATATATTGCCCCTTGGACTGCATAGCGCTGACGTCCTGCAGATCCTAATTTCTAAAGCCCTACAAATACCTTTAAAGAGTTGTAGTGAATTGGTGTGTCACCACGCCACTCCCCCTCGACATTTAATTTCTGAAACGACCCACAAGAACACCCACCAGAAGATTCATAGTAAAATTCCGCAGGATGAAACCATGGGAAGGGAGCCACGTAAACAGCCATGCTCGAGCCTACAGCATGGCCTCCCACTTTGGGACCCCGTAACAATCAACTTCACACCCTACACAGGGCGAGAAAATGGAAGTTGCATAGCTTAAAGGATTACGATTAGGATGACTGTTGCATAGCACGTGATCCAGCCGCTTCGATAAAGGCACTGAAATTGTAATCCATGCCCGTAAATCTGTCGCAGCGAAGGGTTTGATAAGAATCTTCGAGGACCTTCAAGTGAAGTGCCTTCAGGCTTTGCAGCTGATGGTCCTTTCGCATCCTCAAAGTTTGCCGATGATGTGCTAAAGTGCAAGGAGCCCAATTCGTGGTGCCCAAACGGGGGCAGAGGCTCGACCTCACCTCCAGCAGGCGAACACGTCCCAAGGTGCGAGCACAGATGGCGAGGGAGATGTTTGTATTGGATAGGAAGGTTGATTCTACATGTCTTGTAAGAATGGCTTTATGGAGCTTGTAAACTCCAATTAAAGCCCAGTTTAGTATGACTGTTTTGTGATGTTTGTAGATACCTAAACCCTGAAACCCTGAGCGGTCTCTTTCAGGGTGATTAGGACGTTTCTACAAAGCTATATCGCTAAATTCTCCTGAGTCGTAAAACTCCCACCCGCTGCTTGGTGGATCTGGAAGTGGAGTAAGTAAGGCTATAATGTGCTTTAGGGTTTGGGGTTTAGGGTTTATGGCCTAGGGTTTAGGGTTTAGGTACTTACTCGGGTTGTACTTAGAAGTGCGTTTAGCTACAGGTCTCCTTATTTATATATATATATATACATATATATATATATATATGCAACCCCAGTTACTCTAGTCCCATGATCTTTAACACCCGAAGCCCTCATGGAGGCCTTTATGGCGCTTTTAGGGAGCCTTAGAGTCGCATCATCGCCCGACCCGAAATCCGAACCCAGATTATGCCTCCAACCGCGCGGTGCTCTGGCGCGACGACTGCGCCGAGACGGCACCGCGGTGGATCGGCGCTGAGCCAAGGTCGACCCCAAACCCTAAACGAGTAGATTAGGGACCCCAAAAGGACATAAGCATAAGTTTTTTACAGGGATATCCCTACCTTTTTGGGCTTCAGTATGAGAGGGTTTATATGGGATATCCCCGTCCCTTAGTTTTGCTTATGTGCTTTTTTGGGGGCCCTAGTAGAGAGCTAACAGCTTGAAGCATGGGCTTCGGGTCTTTCTGAGGATTCCAGAAGGGTTTAGGGTTTAGGGTGTCAGAAGTGTTCTGAAATGGGTTGAGGATCCAGGAATGGGGGGGTTTAGGGTTTTAGCAGGGCAGGGGGCTTCGGGAGGGGTGTAGCGGAAGAGCCGGATTTAAAGGCTTCTGGGTTTGGGGGTTCAGGGTTTAGGGCTTAGAGTTCAGGGTTGAGGGTTTAGGCTTTGGGGTGAGAATAACAATTTAGACTTTCGCAGGAAGCAAAATCAGTCCCAAGCAATCAATCATTACGGGCTTGGGACAGTTCGTGCAGTTCTACAAAATACTATAGAGGCCTGAACAGTTACCCGTACTGTTTCAGTGCTCCTTATTATAGCCATTCTATAGTATACGTCAACATCCAATTCTAGCTATTGCGGCTCCCCACATTATCCTGAGTTTTTTAGCATGATGCTCTGCCCTAAAGCAGGCCATGAGCTGCTAGGCTTGGAATCTCTACACCGTGCGCGAGTGTCAGAAGTCAAGCGCCGGAGGGTACATCTCAAACAGCGGGATTTTTATGGTAAGGATCCGTAAAGAGCGAGCTTTTGGTATGGACCTCGATTCTTCTTGTTGTTGCGGCATACTTCAGACTACCTTTATTGGAAGATGCTCAAAGCTGCTGTATGGTCAGTCTTCCATTGCCTGGTCGGGGCGGGTTTCTGGCTTGGGAGGGGGCGTGGCGGATGCTCAGGTTCAGCAAACATCGAAGGAAGCTTATTGTTCAGTGCATGAGCAGAAATGCCAAACATGAGGCGCGCCCACGTGAATTAATGATTAGTTTTCCTGAGCCGAACCCACATGTTCAAATCCTAAACCCTCCAAACCTGCGTCCCAACTCTCCACTTCCTCAATCTCACCACTGTTTGCAGACCCTGAGCCCCGAAACCCTAAACCTAAACCTTGAACCCTAAACCCTAAACCCCTACCCAAAACCCTAAACCCTAACCCTAAATCCCAAACCATAAACCCTAGACCCTAACCCAAACCCCAAACCCAAACCCACAAATGCTCCCAAGAAGTGCCCAGAGACTCCAATATCCCTTAATTAGGGAATATACCTTAAATCATATTAGGGATCCTACTATAATTTAAGGTATATTCCCTAGTTAAGGGATATGGGGAGTCTAAACCCTAAACCCTATAGATCCCTTGAAGATCCCTTAAAGGAACCCTAGGTATTCCTTATTGGAGTCCCTGGGAGAAAACCCAAGAGGCCGGGTTACCTGCAACGAGCAGTTCACCTCGTCCTGCGCTTCCAGCGGCAGCAAAAGCTGTGGCCTTGCTGTGTCCGTTTGTGTGTTAGGATTGAGGGCTTAGAGTTTATGTTCAGGTTTTGGGGTTTAGGCTTAGGTTTCGAGGTTTAGGGTTCAAGGGTTGGGGTTCGGGATTTGGGATTTTTGTTTGGAGTATCTCGTATCCTTAGATGTCGTCGTTGAGGAGAGCCACACTGGGTGAAGCGTAGCAGTAAAGACCAGCAGATCCATAGTAACGGCAATAGTGCAAGTAACACGAACAGTGAGGACCCTAAACCCTAAACCCCGGGTAGTTCGGTAACTAGGGCCTTGAGTTGCCCCAGACCCTTTTCGTTCCGTCCGTTTCGGCTCAAGACGGAGGACGCCGAGGGTGCTTGGTCTTCTGCCCTCTGGTCAGCTTTGTCCCTTTCTGGGTTTCTGTTAGGGGCACAGACCGGCCTGGAGAATGGGCTGCTGCTTCACTGCCTATGCGGACCAGGATGTGCCGAACACGATTGACCAATGTGTGTCGCATGGACGAGATGATTTTCGGGGCCTGAATATCCATGCTATTCCTTCGGGTTGGTTGGTAAAACATGCTAGGATGTGCCCCAAGGCCCTATCAGGCTTCAAAGTGGTCTTTCTCAGCTTGGGCAGACGCCGTCTACACTTTAGGCCGAGATTTTGGACCCAGGTATGGGCAGCGGATTTCGAAGATGACCCTGGGGCGATGGTTTCCTTACGACGCTTGGTGCCTCCACAACTTGAGAGCTCCCGGGGTACTGTTGATGGACAAAATCCTGCATGACCCTAAGGACCCTAAACTATGGGAATTATGGTATATTCCTTATAATGGGTAATGCAGGATTTTGTCCATCAGCCGTATCACCTGGGTTTTCTCCAAATTTCTGCAAGGGTTTACGGTTTAGGTCTGAGGGCTTATAGGTATAGGGTTCACGGCCGGCGCCGGGGCGTTAAGCCCTAGTTCTTCAAAAGAAACGCGATCCCGACAGTGCCTAATTAAGCCCAAAATACCTTGAGGCGAATGTAGTATGCATCGGAACCTCGGTGGATGCTACAGAAGTTCCTGTGGCTACTGGAGGCTTTTCTGACTTGTGCATCCCCTACCGCTTCTTCGAAACCTGCTGACTCAGCAAATCGAGCATGAAGTACAGCTGAAGAAAAACTTCCCGTTACTATAGGGGCCGAAATCATTACCTATACTATTTTGGGGGTTCCTTTGGTATAATTATGGTATATTATACCAAAACCCTATTCCTCAGGGCGATCCTTTGAGTATGTTAGCGGCAGCTACAATGTTAGGTGCGTGGGCTAATGAGATACCACACGGCGAAGTCTTCGCCAAGGTATTCATCGAAAATCGTCTCATGCTGAGTACTAATTCCCAGCAATTGCAGCATGCCTTCCATACCACTCAATTTTGGGATAGTTCTTTTGATTTTAAGACTGAAGCCAAAACTGTTGCGTTTGGCAATAATGCTGAAGCTGGTAATCTTTGGTGGCTTGATGGTTACGAAGTTCAAAGACAAAAGCAAATCGTTTATCTGGGGGTACCGCTCCCCCTTAAGAACACATCTGCCTCTAAATTCTTTGAGCCCATTTTACAAGACTGCTATGTTCTTTTAAACAAAATTGCCAGGTCGCGCATTACCCATGACAATGCTGTCACCATTGTTGCACGAAAGATCATACCTGCCCTTTGCTATCCTTGTACTGCCGTCCGACCTACTACGGCGCAAATTGAAAATTTGAGATCAAAAATCTTTGAAGCAACACCTTATCGCAAGTGTCAAACACAAGCTTCGCATACTTTTTTGTGAACAGACACACTTGTTTGACCCTGAAAGTGCTAAGGTTTATCACAATATGAGGTTTGGAGACAAGTGTTCATTCAGGCACCTTTGCTGGCACAACAACTTAAAGATATGCTCGAGCAGGCGATCCCTTCCCAACATGATCTGTATGGACCCATGACCATCTTTCAAAGAGACTTGGATTGGCTTTGCTGCCGCTTTTACGCCAGATGTTGATGCTATCAGCAGTAATGCCAATGAATGCATTCTTTTCACAGAGCCCGACAAAAAGAAACTCGAGCACTTTATTCGTGAACAGATTCGGATTAAACACATTATGTGGGAATGCCCGCGGTTTGCAGAGCTTCGACGGTCTTGGCCTCAGGACCTTCTTGATTGCCATCAATGGCCTGAATGCTCCAAATCGGCTCTTATCTGTTCGTCCCTGCTTCCAGAAAGCACACGCAGTACGTGGCATCAATTGCAACTGCTTGTCGCGCAGCTTTTATATCAGTTGAAAACTACCATCAATTTGCGCCTGAAGAAAATCAGCAAAACAGCATTGAAAGGGATGTTCTGCCACAGCAAAACAGACAGAATAGTGAACTGTGCTTTTCACAAGCACTTCCTTTGCAATGGAACCCCCCTTGGCACACGCACTAAGTAGAACAAATGGGGTAGTTCCGTGAAGGATTTTGCGCTGATTTTCTCTTTCTGGACAAAATGGACAGACAAAAATAGTAATGCTGCAGTCAAAATTCGCACCTGGACTCAGGCACTGGCTCAAATCATACAGTTTGGTGGAGTCGAGGCCGATTTCTTGGAGCAGTGTCAGTTCATGGGTATGGCTGCCTATAAATTGAGAGTGCTCACTTCTTTTCTGTTTCAAACACAGCAACAAAATCCTGAGCTGCACAGCATGAGTTTCCCCAATGATGCTCAGGCCAAGTGGCTTGATGCTTTTCCGAATGAAACGGCCTTCCCTGAACACTTGTTCTTCATACCGGGTTGGGATCTTTTGGATGCTTCTAACAACATCTAAAAACTGCGAGTTGAGGCTCGGATGGCTTCCAATATCAACCCACAAGTTCTTCGTGTCACAACTGTGGATTTTTGTGAAGCAGTTGGACTTAAAACAAAAATGCTTATGAGCGATCCCTTATCAGAGAAATGGCCTATTCCTAGATTCAGAAGGAAAGGAGCTCCTATCCCCTGGATTCAACAAATTCGCGCGCGCAAGGATGATATTGCTAACAATCGTGTTACTGAGCAGATTCGATGTGTCACGCAGATTGCTCTTGAAAGATGGACTGCTATGTCCTCTGAAGAAATTTGGAGTGCACTTCCGACCAAACCTGGCCCAATCAAGAGATTCAAAGCAGCGAAAAATCGCATCACTAAATTTAAAGATGTTCTTGAACGACTCAAGCAAAACATGCTCCTTGAAAATGAGTTTCGCACGCATATTCTTGAGCCCATCTGGGCGCCTGCTGGAACTTGCGCTTGTTGCAAAATGGTCTTGAACTTCTCAGCCGAACCGCGTAACATCACTCGCAGATGTTATAACACTACTCATTTTCCTGTACAGGTGCTCGACACCCGGTCATTAAAATATGACTCCATGTTGCGAGACATTGATGACATGCGGTTCAAAATTTCTTAGTTGTTTCTCATAAGCAGCTACACATTCTATGGATGCACAAGTCATCTCAAGCTAGGTTCGCCTCAGACCTATGTCCGATCCACCCCAAAACCCTATTCTAATTATTAAGGCCCCTATGTTGCATTGCTAAAGATGTCCCTGCAGAGCTGATACCGAAGCTCTAGAGTGTGTTTGGAATCGCTTCCCCCAGAAGGCCTGCCCATTGTAGCGACGCGGTCTGCAAAAAATCTCACGAGTAGTCGCGTCATGGTCGTATTTGGTAATCATGTCCGTAATTTCGAGATGTTACCGGTAGGATTCCTTCTGGTGAGGAATCAGAGGGGTTGCAAGCGTCACAGTACTTGCAGCAGTCATAGCTGTCGTCACAATCACGACAGTAAAAATAGTCATCAGTCATCTTCAGTGGTCATGGCAGGCATGAAGCTGTTGCTAGTCCAAGCCGCGCCGTCGAAACAACAATAGTCGTACTGATGGACTGATGGCTGATGAGAAGATTAAAACAGAAGAGATTTGGGACGCAGCTTGTCATCATCAAGCCGCCGTCATTGTCATCGTCATTCATCGTCAGCGTCGTGGCCGTCGTGGTCATCATGATCATGGTCACCCATCATCGTTATCGTCGTCGACATCGTCATCGTCGTGGTCATCGTCGCCACCACCATTGCTATCATCATTGTCGTCATTATCGACGCCATCATCCTCACCATCCTCCTCCTCGTCCTCCTCCTCCTCCTCGCCTCCTCCTCTCCTGCTGCTCCTCCTCCTCCCCGTCTCCTCCGCTACTGCTCCTCCACCAATGCCACCACCACCAGTATCACTGCTGCAGCAGGAGCATGATCCCCCCTATACGTGGAAACGGCAGCAGCGTGCATACCCGAAACCCGCCGAAATCCCCTAGGCCCTAAAATGCAGCCGCGCAGCCATAAACAGCAAGCCCGCGCCCACAGCCCTGCAGCCAACTTACAACGTCAGCTGCTGGGGCTGAGGACTCAACTACAGTCCTTGCCCAACCTGGGAACCCGGCAGCTTGCACGTTATCTCTTTGATTCTGCCTGTCTTCAGGTTCATTAGGGCTATGGGTTTTGGGTTTAGAGAACAAGCCTCAAGGCTAAACCGGGGTCGGGTCGACAGTTAGGGACGCGAAGCGTATATGGCACGGGGAGGGATTTGAGGCTTGCGATTTGGGGGTGCAGGTGGTTGGGGTTTAGGGCTCACGGCAAGGCAAAATCCACCTCTGTTTTCGCCTGAGCCACAACCTTTTCAGACGTGGAAGCCGAAGAGCTGCTAGTTCGAGGTGTAGTGTAGGATCCAGGATACTGCTTCTTAAACCCTTCCAGTTCCCGATGCTCTACAGCGCTTTTGAAGGGTCTCAAGATTTAGAGTTGGGTTTCAGGTCCTGGGTTAGAGTTGGGG
The DNA here is from genome assembly GCA_003297005.1 of Symbiodinium sp. clade A Y106. Taxonomy (NCBI): domain Eukaryota; class Dinophyceae; order Suessiales; family Symbiodiniaceae; genus Symbiodinium; species Symbiodinium sp. clade A. Next base: position 63,033 of record BGNK01003241.1, on the reverse strand, counting down.
CTTAGGGTGTGCGTCATGGGTCTGTGGCTTGAGGTTTAGGATAACGGGTAAAGGCTTTACTTGGACAGCCGATGAGAAAACTTTAAACTTTTTTGCCTTACGTATATGTTGGTCTATATTAGAAAGTTTGAACTTTTTTGGGTCCGGCTATTGGAGACGAGAGTTAGGGGCCTCAAAGTACCAAGCCCCCAGCAGGGTCTCCCAAAGCCGGGAACAAGGGAACAAGGTCTCCGCAAGTTCTGATTGATAAGGATCTTCAATGAGGGCTTCCCAGAGAAGAGATGTTGGAGTCTCAGAGTAGACACCCAGAGGATCCAAAGCCCTCCTGTTGCTTTATTTCCTTACTCTAGGACCCTGCCATCAAGCAGGTCCGATGGACTAGTTGAGACAAGGGCCGGTGTAAGGATTCAGCCGTCAGGGTTGACCTCAACCTTGACCCCTTGCAGGAACCATTGTAAGACCGAAGTCTGTCACCGGGGTGGGATGTTCTACATTTGGGCTATGTCAGGGTTTAGGGTTTCCGGATCACGGTCTAGGTTTTGGGGTTAAGGGTTTAGGGTTTAAGGCTTAGGCGGTTCCGGTGTCTCTAAGTGCGTCTCAAAGCACGCCATGTGCAGAAATCCCGACAGAACGCCTAGCCCAGTTCATGCGTCTGAATTTTACATGGCCCGTTGCATGTGTTGTTGGCTATGCAGGCAAATCCAGCTGACCTGAACTACAACGCGAAAAAAGGCACCGACCAGCTGCAACAAGACAGTTTAGGATTCAGGGTTCATGGTTGAGCATATATCATAATGCTTAGGCTTGGCGGGAATAGAGACTTAAGCATACGTCCGAGGTCTTGGCATCATTGAGTCCTGTACGAACTGAGCCTATGAGAAAAAGGAAACAGCGCCCCCCTCCCCTGCACCCTAAACTCTAAACCCCTGAGGGTTTTCCTGTTGGCCCCATGGGGCCATACAGGGTGAGTGACTCAGGGCAAAGCTGCCAGGAGGGTTGAGGTCCGGACTGATTGTAGACCACGGATGCGGTATTCTAAATCCAGAGAAGCACTGTCGTGGTTGAACCTCACCCCGAAGAAGATGTTGAAGCACTAGCATGAAGTAAGGGGAATTCACTTTCCCAACGCATTGCAATTTGGATGGCCGTGCGGGCGTACAGGCAGTGTGTCTAAACTTCAGCCGAGAAATGTTTCATCCGGTCTAGATGGCTCTTAAGTCGGAGCCTCTGTCTTATTCTTGCTTGGTGCATCATCATCATCAACATCGTTTGTCACATGTCTAGATGTTGTCCATAATATTCATGCTGTCGACATCATCAGTCTCACCAGCAACAGTTCTTCGTGCTCATCTGTCCTTCGTATGAATACTTCCTGCCCAGGTACGTGGCAGCGGGTTGAGCTCATGTTCCGATTCACGAGCAGTGCGACCCAAACAGAGACGCTTGGGCAATCCAATTTCTTCAGAAAATTCGGGGTCACTTCTTCGTTGTTCGACGTAGGGGTGTCTCAGAGTTAGGCGCGCCTTCTTCTTTATTATCTATGGACCCTTATCTTACGGATCTCCCCGTTCGTTTGGGCATGTTTGGGCGAGGCCTGTCTAGAATGTACGGCGTATCGTTGGGGTTGTTCTGCATGAGAAAATTTCAAGTTAGGGTCCTATAACCCTAGACCCTAAACCCGAAACACGAGGGTTGCGCGTTCAAGATGGGTAAAGTCGGCTACTAAACACAGAGGCCCCAACTATAGAATCCTCCTGGGAAGGAATTCTTACGGTACCTGTAGTCGGAAAAGAGCCCTTAAACAACAAAAAAGCAGCCCAAAACCCTGTTTCGGGGGAATAAGATAGCCGACCCTAAACCCTAAACCCTAGGAGCCGGATCTGGAAGAAGGGCCTTGGTTTCCATTTCTGTGTAGGTTTGCAGAGGGTTGACTTGGTGGTTTAGGTGCCCTAAGCGCAAAAACCTAGATCCAGATACTAAACGATAAGGTCTGGCTTGCGGGTCGGATTTAGAAGCTTGTTCAGTTGGGCTTACGCCACGTATAGTCCTGTTCAGAGCCCAGTCACGAAGGAATCTGAGGGGGCAGAAGCTACAATAGGGTTTCGGCTTTGAGGTGTGTAGCGTTTAGGGTTTAGGGGTTTAGGGTATAGGGCCAGGTGTTTAGGGTGTAAGGTTTCGGGCTTAACTAGGGTTTAGAGATTCAAGGTATAGCGGGCTTCAAGTCTTGGCGCCAGATGCCCCGTGAAAAAATCATACAAGCTGGGATGCCATCAGCTTTTTTGCTGGTTTGGACATCCTCTTCTACCTACACACCCGAGAGGGAAAAACGGTGGCGTCTAGTGTCGGCTGCAACTATGTCGGCATGGAAGGGACGTTTCCCTTGTCGGCCTGCATCCAGGCGGTCCGCTATGTTGCTGCGGACCACAAAGCACGCAAGCACCGCACCATCAAGGAAGATGAGGTGTCCAGCCCAAGGGTGTTCTTTTCGACGGTTTTTAGTTTAGGGTTGAGGGTTTAGGGTTTAGGGCAGGGCAAAGCATGAGCCGCCTGGAGTGCGCCATGAGGTCTCAAAGCCTGACATCATCATGCTGGCTGTCACAATACAAGTAAAGCCCATCGAGGTCCGCGACATGCTGACCACAATCACGGGTGAGCTGCAGCTCTGCGCGATCCATATGAAGCAGAACCCCAAACCGAAAACCCTAAACCGTCAACCCCAAACCGAAAACCCTAAACCGTAAACCCCAAAGCCTAAAGTTCAAAATGGCCCGAACAGCCGGCAAGAACTTGATATGGTAGTTTGGGGTTAGGTTTTAGGGTCTGCGAAGTTTGGGGTTTGGGAGGTTTAGGGTTTAGGATCGTTTAGGAGTTTCAGGATGGATAATCTAGAAGTCTGGGAAATCAGTACAGATTATTCCTGAGGGTTCCTTAGTATATAAAATACAACATAATATAGATAGATGTAAATGCAATATGCTGCCCAAAACCCTATTCTACTCATTGAGGCCCTTACACTGCCATGTTTTGACATTGGGGCCCGCCGTGTCAAAAGAATCAAAACCTGGAGCTCTTATTCCGTATCTTATACAGGGGGCTTAATATTTAGACATAGGGTTTGGGGGATGCTATATTATATCCATAATACGGAACTTATCTTTTAACTATATAACGAGTTACTCTAGTTAGACATAGGGTTCGGGGGGATACTAGATTATATACAAAATAGGGAATGTGTTAACGATGTTACTAATTACTCAAGCTTCTACTTAGTTTATCTTAGCTTCACAACGCCGTCAGGGTCCTCGTTCCTGGCGGACCAGGCTGGCAGAAGGGAGCTTTCGGTTGCTTGCTGGTTTAGGGTGTGGGGATTTAGGGTTTGGGGTTTCGGGATTTAGGGTTTAGGGTTTAGGGATTTAGGGTTTAGGGTTTAGGGATTTACGGTTTAGGGTGAAGGGATTTAGGGCTTAAGGTTTAGGGATTTAGGACTTGGGGTTTAGGGTTTAGGGTTATTACCCCAGACTTTGTTTTTCTTATCATATATACCCTAATGACTTCAACCCGAAGAGCTACATTCTTCGCACACCCTAAACCCTAATGCCTCCTCGCCCTCAGCTCGAATAACCTCATACCCCAAGTACCCCTACTGGCCCTAATGCACCCCCAACCCAAGATGATTCTTTAGATTAAGATTGACTTGGTGTGGAGTTGGAACCAGGCCGTCCATCGCTGCGGCTTCAGATTTTCAATTGCGTGGCGAGTTTGAGAACATAAAGGACCCTGGTAAGACCTTAAATCCTTAATCTAAAGACCCCGAAGTAAAGTACCATAAAATCAAGAAGCCCCCTCAAAGGGAACTTGCTGGGAAGTGCTGTGCTGCATTGCCAGAAGCTAAACTCCAAGCCGAAAATCTTGTGTCAATCTCCTGGCATCTCCCTCATGCAGAAGCCTTACGTAATAACTACAACACGATTTTAAGGTGCATCCTAGTAAATGAAGATCTTTCAGGGAGAGCAAATGGTCATTGAGGCCAAAGTAGACTCTGCCATAAAACTCATGGGAAGTCTGTTCGGCGACTCTCCCTAAGTCACAGCCGCAAACTAACTCGCACGAACTCTCTTTCAAACTCCCTAAGCAAGCAACCTGAAACACTGTCTGTGCCCTTCGTTCGATCATGCTTTGGCCTGTAATGCTACAAGCTACGCTTACATGTCACCACATTGTTTTAGGGATGCTGCTGCTAAGTATGCAGATATGTAGTTATAGGTTTAGGTATAGCCTTTAGATCTAGATATGGATACATATCTAGAGATGGATATAACCGGCTCCTTCGGGCATTTCAGCAAGTGGTTCCTTGCCAATGAAGGTTTCTCTGAGGCTACTTATCCGAACACACCTGAAACTTCTGATCTCGAACAGATCGGCTTGAGTGCTTAGGGGTCAGGACGAATGAATCCTTTCAACCTTCGTAATTTCGACCTTGGCAGAGGCCATGAATGGGACAGGAAGTACGCGCATTGGCTCAACGGTTCGGTGTCACTTGGCTCCGGGGACAAATCCATGTTTAGGTTTCAGAGTTTAGGGTCGAGCGAACGCCAATAAAGGGGCCTAATAGTTACCTACACTATTTTGGGGGTTCCGTATTTTAAATATCGTATAATGTAATGTACCCCCAAACCCTATTCTAATTATTAAGGCCCCTATATTAAAGCTTAAGAGCCCGAAGCCCTGAATCCGTTGGATGCCCAGTTAGCAAAGGGTCGTTTGAAAGAAAAGTTGGCATTGTACTTGCTACTTTACGACATTTGCACAGCTCTGAGCCACCTCTAAACCCGAAAACCTCTACTCTTAATCCAAAGCCCTGACACTGAAACCTTCAAGCCTAACCTAGCCCCAAACCCTGGAAAGAAAACCCCTAGGCCAACCTCAAGCGCACGAATTCGCATGGACGCCTCAAATCTCAGGTTGGACTTCTCGTTTCCATACAAAATCTGCGGCCGGGAGGAGGTGAGTGTCGGACCTTGATGAGGTTTAGGGGTTTAGCATGTAGGATTCAGGGTTTAGGGGTTTAGGGGTTTAGGGTTTAGGGTTTAGGGTTTATTGTGCAGGTGTAAGGGCCCCCTAGGGTCATTGGCAGGGTTCAGGGTTTAAGTTTGTACGGCTAGGGGACTGTACGTTTCAAAGTACTCAGGTTCGTCGGTCCTGGTGGCTAGATCTGTTTGCCTCCCCCCGTTTTCCTGGCCGGGTGCATGGCCCCCCATTATCTGGCAACAGCGCTCAAGCTATGCCACATCAGGCTTCACATCATGGACGTACAGGGCAGCATCATTGAAGAAGTGTTTGCGAAACAGGCTTCCAGCGAGGCCGCAGTCAATTTTGGTTCGGTGCAACATGCTGAGCTCGATCCCGGCGGGAATTGAACGTGGCGAGAACTGGCCTTTTCCGAGATCACCTCATCCTGATTCGACAACATGAAGGACAATACTCCGCACGTGCCATCGATGTGCTTTCTTGTTGCAACGACCACCACACCAACATCCACACGATTCGATCAAGAAATAGTCCTAAATGGGAACAGCAGTAGCAACAACAGTAGTAATGGTTACATTATTGCGAGCAGCAACAACAACAACTCGTACGGCTACTACTACTACTACTACTACTACTACCACTACTACCACTACTCCTAGTGCTACTGCCACTGCTACTGCTTCTGCTACCACTAGTACGAATACCAGTGCGAATCCGAGTGCTGATGCTAATGCTCATCTTCACATGCCTAGTATTTACAATATTCATATGTGTATACATAGACACACAGTTATATACACAGATATATGTATATAACGCTTATGTTCTATATGTTGTTCACTTTCTTCATATGATGCATATTGTTATGACTAGTATGACTGTTATCAGTATGTTTACCATTCTGAGTTGTATCTATATGTTGTTCACTTTGTTCATATGGTGCATAGTGTTAGGACTAATATAAGTGTCATCAGTATGCTTATCATTTGAGTTGTATTCTATGGCTATTATGGTTGCTACTGCTATTGTTCTTCTTCTTGCTATTGCGATTATTAAGGCTGTAATTATTGCTGTTGTTGGTGGTGGTGCTGGCGGCTGCTGCTGCTGCTGCTGCTGGTGTTGTCGTTGTTGGTGGTGCTGCTGCTGCTGCTGTTGTTGTCGTCGTCGTTGTTGTAGTGAAGGGGTTGCGGTTGTAGTTGTCGTCGTCGTGTCGTTGTTGTGATGATTCTCATTCTTATCACCTCTTGTAAGTATCAATACGAACTTCATTACTATTATGGTTAAGATGATGGTTTCCTTGTCATGATTATCACTACTGCCAATAGAAAGAAGAATGTTAAGGGGTATTGAAGTCGCTGGGCAGGTTCTTGCCGCTGTGGTCACGGTCCTCCCTGCGCTACCTCAGGTCGGGGTCTCTGCCGGTTTCGAGGGGCTGGGGGTGTGAGGTTTGGGGGTTGGGGTCTAGGGTGTTTAGGGCTGAGGGAGTAGGAGTTAAGTAGGGTTTAGTGAGCGTTTTCGGTTCAGAGTTTGGGTTCCAGCGACGGTTTATTGTTCAGGGTTTAGGGTTTAAGGGTTTAGGGTTTAGGGTTATTCAGGGTTGAGCTCGGTTCGAGGGCTTCGGATTTCAGGAATTTTTTGTTTCTAGGGTTGTAAGGCTACAAACCGCTGCAACTTACGCCAGGAATCCGTGACTGCCCGGCGCCCGATTTGGTATCCCTGGCCGAAGGCGACCGCACTCAAGCCTAGGGCCGAAGAGCCTGCACCCCAAAAGCCTACAGCTTGTATGGTGAACCCCAGAAAGTTGGATCATGGATTTAGGACGATTAGTGCTGGGATCTCCTATACTTTACCTTAAGGGAATGAGGATAATGATGTTCCAACTTTCTGGCTTCTACTGTAGAGTTTTTCGACACCCCCCAAACGTTAGGCCCTAGGCGAGACTAGACCTTGAGCCCTCAACCCTCAACCCGGGGCTAGCGAGACATCCAAAAGTCCGATGCACTGAAAAGACGAACCCTTACCGAAAAGGTGGAACGGTTGGAGAGATGGGCTTGTTGAGGTGGTCGCCTCAAGGTTCAGGGGAGACGGATTCATAAAGGCTTAGGGTTTAGGATTTAGGGTTTAGGGATATTTGAAGGGTTTATAGGGGTTCATGAGGCTTTGTAGAGTGCTCAACGGTTTCTATAGTATTGTTATAGGCGTGGTTTCTAAATTAGGGTGGTTTTAGGTCAGCAAAAATAGTACGGCACCATTCTGCAAGGGACCCCAACAGGGACCCTAATTTAGAGAACTACCTACCGAGTTTTGGAGGTTTTAAGGTTTCATGGTTTAGGGCTGAGGGGTCTTAGGGTGTAGGATTTGGGATCCGAAAACCCTAAACCCTAAACCCTAAATCCTAAATCTGGTAGAAGGGGCCGAGAGTTCTGAGGCGTAAAGTCCTGGAGTCTGGGGGCTGCGTATTTTTAGGGCATAGGGCTGAAGGGTTTCAGGTCGGTTGGGTGTTAGGGCTACCCATAGGCCCCACAGCAATTCCTTTTTGGGGTTCATATGTAGAATCCAAAAATATTATGAAGTACCCCAAAATGAGGTCCCCCTAATTTTCGGAAACTCCCATAAGGTAATCCCAAGAAGGAACTACCATGGGGCCTATGGGTAGAGCCTGCCGGGCTGAAGGAGCTTGCGGCTTAGAGTTTATGGATTGGGCCTAAACCCTAAACTCTGAAACCCTAAACTCTGAACCTGAAACCCCAATTCTAAACCCTAAACCCTAAACCCCTAACCTGCAAGAGCAGGTGAAGAAGACGTGCTTTGTTGCTCTCTCTACTGGGATGCTTTTTCTCGTCAGTGAGCCCCGGCTGGTGAGACCGGCATAAGGCCTTCAAAGGCGGCTGACAGAGGGTACCGGTCAAGGGTTGAGGGTTCAGGATTTTGAAGGTTCTTAGTAGCTGAGTGGATACACTTTGCACTTTTTGGGATAATATTACCCACTATAAAACTGAAAGTGTACACCTTTTGGGGCTTATGAACTCAGCAACTAAGGGTTTGAGGTTCAGGGTCAGGGTTTAGCCTACACTCTTCAAATTTACCTGGCTGGATTCATTACTAATTACTGTTAGTCCTAACCATGAGGCAGCCTAGCCAAGACTAGGAACTAAGATGGAGGCTGTGATTTCAAGGTGTCTGGGAGGATTTGAACCTGATGCTTGGGTTCGGGGGCTCAGAGGGCTTTAGTGCAGTGTTTTGTAGGGCCTGGCTCGTGCTATAGAACCAGCAATAGTGTTCCTCGGGGTTCGCAGGCATGTTCATAGTGCAGAGATCTCCAAAAGCTTAGTCTGGTTTTTTGGGCATTTACTACACTATATAGTAGTGATATCCTCTTCTGGTTCCCTTTTACCGATGGAATATCAAACCCGACATAGCCAAAAAAAACATCCTGAAACCAGGTTATCACATAGCACCCTGAGCCCTAAACCCTACATTTTAGCAAGAACCAAGGATAAAGGGCTGGGGCAGCGCCGTCGCTTTCATATCTTCGACCTCAGCGAGCTCTCGGCGTCACCGGCGGGGGAGCATTGGGAGGCTCTTGCTTTAGGTTTCCGGGTTAAGGGTTTTGGGTTCATTTTTGCGGGTTTTGAGTGAAGGGTTTTGGGTTTGGGGTTTTGGGTTATGGGCCAGGGGTTAGGCTCGGGTGTAGGGCACCCCACGAGTCCGTTACCGCTTCAGAAGTTTACGGTTTATGGGTGCACGAGGGTTTGTAGTGGGCTCCTAGGATCAACACCCAACAAAAAGAGGTTTAGGGTAAAGGGTATACGACATTATGGCTTGCGGTTGAAGGCCAAGGAATGAAGTAGGGCTTTTGCTTTAGGGTTATTACAGGGTGATGTAGGATTTTCGGGTTTCGATTCGTGGGCTTCTTGGGCTTCAGGTTGGGTTGCGGGGGGTTCCTTTTTCGGGTTTCTTCGGGTTTGACAGGGTTTAGTCGCGCCTGGTGGCTTTGCTGTTGGCTTTCTTCGGTCAGAGATATTCTGATGTAAATCCTAGGGCGTCCATCTACGGGTTCCGAGCCTAAACCCCAAACCTTACCTAAACCTGAAACCTTAAGCCCTAAACCCCAAACCCCAAACCCTAAACCCCAAACCCTAAACTCTAAACCCTAAACCCTAAGCCCTAAACCCTAAACCCCAAACCCTAAGCCCCAAACCCCACACAGTAAGCCCCAAACCCCAAACCCTAAGCCCCAATCCCCAAAACCCTAAACCCTAAACCCTAAACCCCAAGCGTAAGCTTCAGGCCACAGGGCTTCCCGACGTTAAGCCCGGAACCCTGAAGCCGGCATCCTCGGGACTCCTATATCCCTTAGTTAGGGAATATACCCTTAAATCATATTGGGGATCCTACTATAGTTTAAGGAGTATACCTTAAATCATATTAGGGATCCTGCTATAATTGAAGAGGTATATCCCCTAATTAAGGGATATTGGAGTCTAAACCCTAAACCCTATATCCTAAACCCTAATTTAAGGTATATTCCCTAATTAATGGATATTGGAGCCCCTGGGTCTTGAACCCTTGAACACTGCACCCTGAACCCCAGGCGCGAAGCGCGACGCCAGAAGCCCATGAACCCTCTAAATTGCGAATCCTAGACCATAAACATCCGAAACCCAATGCTGGTCTACGGTTGGTTTAGGGTTCAGGTTTTAGGGTTGGGCCAGTTATATGCCCCCCCCCAACTTGCATTCTGACTAGCAAGGCGCCTCTGCCAAACTTCGCCGGAAAGTCGGCGCTTGCAGCTTCAAGCTCAAACCTAGGTAAGGCTTTGGGGCATTCTGTATTTTCCCTTATTGGGCTTAAGAGGATCTTATTTACTAATATTTGTCAAAAGCCTTAAAAGTCCCACCTAGTAGACAGGTCGAACCCCGAAGCCAAAACTCTCAGGTGAAGCACTTTTTTGGATCGTAGTTGCCTGGTCTGTCACCGGGTTTTCCAGGGTTCGTATGGATTTGTTTTTGAGCTTAGGGCGCCTTAAGGGAAGTTGGTGAGTGCATATTGCGGGTCTGGTTACAGGGATACTGTACTTTGCTGCATAGTATCAATACCCTACACCATATGCAATCAGACCCGACAGGAAGCATCCTGAAGCTACTTGACCGCTTCTCATCAGCACGCATCGCACCCATGTGCAGATCCTCGTAAAACCACGAGCCCGAAAGTCAACATCCTTGTACCGAATTGCTTGAGTTTTGTTAAATTCTGTCCCTGTAAGCCTTAAGCGCTGGAAGCGACGGACCCTAATTAAACCCTAAACCCCAATCCTTAAACCCCAAACCCAAAACCCGAATCCCTAAGCTGCCCTAAACCCTAAACCCGATTCGCGCAGGTCAAATTTACCTTCAAGGATTGGGCCGAAACCGTGGCTGGGCTCTTGAAGGGGCTGAGCCCTGATTTTCGCAACTACCCGTCCCCCCAAAACCGAAACCCTAAACCCTAAACCGAAAACCTAAAACCTAAAAAGCCTAAAGCCTAAAGCCTAAACCCGAAAGCCTAAACCCTAAAACCGAAACCCTAAACCCTAAACCCTAAAGCCTAAAACCTAAAACCTAAACCCTAAAACCTAAACCCCTAAAACCCGAAACCCTAAACCCTAGAACCCTAAAACCGAAAACCTAAACCCTAAAACTTAAAACGTAAAACCTTAAAACCTAAAACCTAAAAGCCGAAAACCTAAACCCTAAAACCCGAAACCCTAAACCCTAAGACCTAAACCCTAAGACCTAAAACCTAAACCCTAAACCCAACCCGGAACCCAAAAGGCCCACAAGTCCTGAACCGAACCTTCGAGGCCCCCCCGTGTTCGCGTTCTCCATTCCCAAAAAACCCAAGGAAAGCCCAGAAACTCGAAATCATCCTCCAGAGGTGTCCTTCAAGAGGCCTTTCAGGGATCTTTAAGGGTTCTAGAATGACTTGTAAAAGCAGCAGCAGCAGCTGCTATGAAAAGACAGCTTCACCATAAATCCCGAAACCGGAAACCCTAAACCCTGGACCCTAGACCAAGTCCCCAGGTGAATCTACAAGCAATGCCCCCAAGTCCGAAATCGGAAGAGCTCCAGCTGGTCTTGACGAGCACACAGGCTCGCCGCGGTGTTCTGCAGGGTTTAGGGTTTAGGCAGGGGCTTACGGTGTCACAAGGGGCTGTCGTGGGTGCTTTTTTACAGGGTTGTGACAGAGTTTCATGAGGAGTTTTGCCAAGCTTTACTACTCTAAGGAAAACTCTGAACCCTAGGGTTTTTTTCCACACTACCAAGGGTTTTGCCTGAGAGCCTTGTTGTCCGACACTCCCGAGTTCTGAACAGCCCTGAACCCGAAACCCAGGCTTCGGCTGCAGGAGTGCTATCAGTTTAGGGTTTAGGGTTTAGGGCTTAGGGTTGAGGGTTGAGGGTGGAGGGTGCAGGCAGGGGCGTCATGGTGAACTCTGATAGCTCATCCAGTGTTGTTGAAAGTCTTATAGAGGCTTTGGACCTTAACCCTGCATGCTAGACCCCGGACCCCAAAGCGCCCAAACCCAAAACCTTTATCCTCGATTTGTTGTTCGAGCCTCGCCGATTGTTTTGTGGACATAAGACACCATTTGGGGTCCACTAAGCGGAGCCCTTGTATGCCTGTGTTCTTCACATACGAATAGGATTCAAGGTTTTCCGTTTAGGTTTAGAGTTTAGTAGATACTCCATGTTTTCTACTCGTGTCTTTACTACTACATGGGCATTCTAGAGTCACAAGCAGCGAACTTCAGACTGTGCCCACAGCCTGTTGAACTTGTTTTGCACGTTGAAACTCGGGATGTCTTTATACCCTGAATCCGATGATTGGAGCCCCAAACTGTTGTGGGTTTTTCCGTAACGGGATCAGGCCGACCGTAACAGCGATTGGTAGCAGAAGCAAGGTTGAAGATGGTTGCACAAACCACCTGGCGGTTCCAGTAGCAGCCTCGGGAACAGCCCCTGGTAACAGGAACGGGGCTTCCCTTCAGATCCTGAATCTTTTCTTGGCTGCTTAGCTCAGGGACCGTTATCTGGCCCCTGAGCTAAATTTGGGAGTTTCCGAAAATTAGGGGTACCTTATTTTGGGGTCCTTCTAATAAGGATCCTACTAATTATTTGGGGTACTACATTAGGGTCCCCTATTTGCGGAAACTACCAAATGGGTTCAGACCTACGATTCCAACATGTCTACCTCCTGCCCCAACTTCTTCAACCAACGCCAGGACTCCGGAATCCAAAAAACTTACGTGCCCAAACCCTAAAAGCCGGAAACCTCAATCCTAAACCCTAAACCCTAAACCCTAAACCCTAAACCCCTAAACCCCAAACCCCAAAAGCCGGAAGCCTCAATCTTGTCGAAAGCTGGACCTTCAACCCTGCTGCTCAGCTCCCAGGTCAGCAACCAACAAAATGATTTAAGGTTTAGGGTTTAGGGTTTAGGGGTTTAGGGTTTAGGGTTTAGGGTTGCGCAAACCTAAACTGCATGCCATTCCCAAATCCCTCAACCATACGCTTCTTTCAGATTCAGCGATTTCGCGCTTCGTCGTTTCCGGCGTTTGGTGGCTCCTGTTACACTTCTGCTCCGTTGTCTGTTGCTGCTGCAAAGCGTTTCGGTGACATTGCGCAAGATCGGTTTCCGTTACCCCCCGAATCGGTTCCGGTTACTCCCCGCACCCCTATGTACCTTTCACGCCCGCCATCATGCCGGATATGCATCACTGCCATGAGCTTGCAGCCTCTCTGAAAGATCTTCTCAACTAGGTTGCCGCATTTTTGGTGTAAGAAGGATGGCCCCCTAAACCCTAAACCCGTAAAGCCTAAACCCTAAAGACTACAGAACAATCCCTCTTTGCTATGTGGAGGCCACAGAGCTCATCAAGGAGGTTCGGATCTTGCATCGTTTCGGATTGGATTTCCGAGCTTAAACCCTATGCCCCGAATCTCTTACTACAATCCTTGCACAACCCGTGGGACGAAGCCAGCAGCGGTAAGAACTTATATAGTTCATAAGCTTCCCAATTTCGGCGTTTTAAACCGTTTTACTGCACTGACAAGCGGGAGCGTCACAGATCGGGATGTCGGCCTCTGAGCTTTAGGGTTTTTAGCGTTAGGGTTTGGAGTGTGGGGTGTAAGGGCTCTAGGGTTCAGGGTTTTTCGCTCAGGCAACCTGAAATAGTAAGCTCCCCAATATGAAGGCTCTCCCATGACAGGACATCCAGTTGTCTGTCGCTCGGAGAGCCAGTGCAACAGCCATAGCAAGATAAGCAGGTAACGTATGTGTTCTACATGTTAGCCAGTCGCACTATCATCGCAGTCGTCACCGTCATTGTGGTTGTCATCGTGGTCATAATAATAATTATCATCACCATCAGCAGCCCCGCTTCCATCAGTCCGTTAGCGGCTCCGCCTTGATGCGTGCACTTGACCACCACCAGAATCATCATTCTCATCCACTCGCTTTCGTCCTCGTCATCTTCACCGGCATCGTCGTCATCACCATCCAGGAGATCGATGTAAACTGCCCTGTGGCCCAAAACGTTGCCAGGTCAGGCGCCTCGCGGCCGTGTACTCCTTTAGTCCACTGAAGACCGACGTTCCGGAGGACGGGTGTTGTATCGCTGAGCTCTTGAGGGTTGGGTTTTACGCAGGCTGCAAAGCCTATGTGGGGTGTCGTCATGAGATTGCAAGGCTTGGAAGAGTCTGTGCGGTCTCTCGCTCTCCCTCTTTCTTTCTGTGCCCCTCTCTGTGTGTGTGTGTCTGTGTGCTACTTAGACGTTGTTATGACTTTTTGGTACACAGACAGACGGATGGGTCCCTTGCATGATCTCCCCCTACCCGCCGAGGCTACACTTTTCATGCGCCCGTGCCGGTGTGTCTGCTGAAATCGACCCCAACCCTCAAATTCAAGAAGCATTTAGGCTTTCAGACAGGTTATGAGGAAACATTATTACGACTTATTCTGACCCCGTACGTAGACCCTCAATCCTCACACCTCTGATCTTAAGTTCTGAACCACGGCATACTATATGGGCCTGAATAATTACCTATACTATTTTGGGGGTTCCTTATTATAATTGTAGTATAATATACACCAAAACCCTATTCTAATCATTAAGGCCCCTATATTATAGTACCCTTATAGATCCCTTATAGTATCCCTTAGAGGAACCCTTTAAAGGAACCCTAAAACCCCTATATATTAGTTATTAGTATCTTCCGCAGCGCCCCCGCAGGCCCTGCTGAGCAAGGTGACTCTGCTGAAAGACTTGGCCACAGCCATAGGAGGTAGGATTAAGGGGACCCTTGGGGATATAGACCATCTCAATAAGGTCCCGTTAAAGAGAGCCAGAAGTAGGGTTCAGAAGGGGTACCCTTTAAGGGGTCTCCCTAATACTGCTCCCTAAGCCAGACCCTGCAACAGAAGTGGGTTTACTTTAGGGGCCTTAATGATTAGAATAGGGGTTTTGGGGACCACTATACTTTGATAATAAGGAACCCTCAAAATAGTATAGGCAATTGTTAAGGCCCCTATAGTCGGTCACAGTTTAGGTGACAGGGCTTAGCAGTTTAGGAGCTCGAAACTCTCTAATTCCTAAACCATGACCAACCCTGTAACCCGAAACCCTGACTAAACCGTGTAGCGGGTTCGGTGTCCCCAAGGAATCCGATGGGATTTGGGAATGCCACAGAAGACATTGGCTATGGCGGGCTTGGGGGCGTTGAGGGTTGTGTAGGGTCAGGGTTTACTTTAACCCTGAATAACCTACCTTTTTTAAGGGTCCCTATTATGGTTTCCTGATATAAGTCCTTGCAAACATAGGTTATACGGGGTTAAGGTAGGGTTTAGGGCTTATGGCTTGCTAAGGTCTCTGTGAGGAATGTTGGGGATGGCGCATGCGAATTCTGGCGTTCAGGGGTGTTTCGTTTCAGAGCTCTAGGGTTTGGGGCTCTAGGTCTGTAGGGCTCTAGGATTCTTAGCCTCAGAGTTTAGGTCTCTGAGGACGTAGACTAAGGTGAATATCAATGAATGCCCATAGGCCCCATAGTAGTTCCTTGGGATTACCTTATAGGATTCTACATATGAACCACAAAAAGAAACTGCTGTGGGGCCTATGGCCCTAAACCCTAAACCCTAAACCCCTAAACCCTACACCGAGGGCCTATGGGTATCACCAAGGCCCTAAACCCGAACCAAACCCGAACACGTCAACCCGAAAGCCAACCCAGGGAGGCTGGGTTTAGGGTTTAGGGTTTAGGGCTCATAGGCTTTAGGGTTTAGGGTTTAGAATTTAGGGTTTAGGGCTCATAGGCTTTAGGGTTTAGGGTTTAGAATTTAGAGTTTGGGGTTTAGAGGCTCCACTCAAAAAGGCAAAGTACAACAAACACCTCGTGAGGATGACATGGGGTTAGTAGATCAGCGAGGTAAATGACGGGGCCAGAATAGTTTGACTAGGGTTTGCGGCATCTTATCATGT
Organism: Symbiodinium sp. clade A Y106; assembly: GCA_003297005.1. Classification (NCBI taxonomy): domain Eukaryota; class Dinophyceae; order Suessiales; family Symbiodiniaceae; genus Symbiodinium; species Symbiodinium sp. clade A. The sequence continues at coordinate 47,492 of BGNK01003241.1, read as the reverse complement.
AGTTATGTAGGGACGACAAGGGGTACTACTACGAATTATGCAGAACCCCAGACCCCCTATCTTGAACCCCACAGCTAAACCTGAACCCTTAAACCCCAAACGCAAGCTCTGAATGCGAAGAGAGAGGCCTCAGCCCTCGCTTGCAACATCTGCCTTTGACCCCAAGTGTGCGGTATTCCGACTAGGGCAGAACTCGCTTTCGTACCATACCTCGAGGAGCCCAGATGCCCACATAGGTAAATAAACAAATATATATATATATATATATATATATATATATTAATGAACAACTTAATCAGTGAATTCGCCTTGAGGTGACACTGCCGCCGATGCCCTGCGACGGTGGGTTCATGCCTGCTGGCTACTTCTTGGGTTCGAATTTAGGGTTTAGGGTTTCGCGTTTAGGGTTTAGTGGCTTGGGGTTTAGGGTTTAGAATTTAGGGCGTGCTCTGCAGGTCGCGCGCTGGTTAGCGTGCAGTAGCATAAAGACATGCCCACCCCAAGACCACCCATGCAAAGCCAAGCTGAGACCACGGTAAAAGTATGCATGACCAGTGGATGCAGCCGGCACATGTGGGAGAGGCCCAGGCGAAAAGATTAAGGTCGCCACGGCGAACTGTGCAAAAGGGGGACGTTCTGGACCGAAGGGCCTTCTCATCGAACATGATTGAGAAGTGCCGGCTTCTACATGAAAAGTTAGGTGCGCCGAAGCTGCCAGCTCGAGGCTCCACACTTTCCTGCAGAGTGCGTTTCGCATGAGGGTTTCAAGCCGTCTAGGTGAAGGATGTGGATTGCTAGCTTGAAGCCCCGCACCCATGGTGCTCGACGGCGCCCACCTACCCACGGAAGGTGGGCGGCTTTAGGGGTTTAGGGGTTGAAAGTTTGGCGTTTCACAACGGTATAGGGTTTACGGCTTGGAGTCTAAGCAAGTGGGATTCCTCGTCTTTTGAACCCGAGCATGAAAGTTTCGCACCTCCCAAAGCCTTCGACCTGAACCACGGCACCTCAACAAAGACAGATGTGGATGTTTTGAACCCCACAGCCTTCATGCTTCAGAACCGTCGTGGTTGTGAACTCTACAGTTCAGGTCCTAGAAGGACAAGTGACAAGTGTCTGTGTAAAAGGCGACAGAGAACCAGAGCGAGAGGGAGAGAGACAGAAAGATACAGAGAGAGAAAACGAGGGAACCGAGGGGGGCACGATGGAGGAGGAAGGCGGGGAAGGAACGAGGGAGGGAGGGAAGGCTGAGTTCAAGGCAACGCTTGAATCGCCAGAAAGCTTTACAAGTTGAGCCCGAAGCCTACGAGCTTGGCATCCACTACTTTTATCGTGACACCTTGGCGCCTAATATAGGGGCCTTAATAATTAGAATTTGGGGGCCACTATACTACAATTATAATAAGGAACCCCGAAAATAGTATAGGTAATTACTAAGGCCCCTACAGTACATCCTCATCACAGTCATAGTTTGTCCGGATACGGCAGAAGTGAGGTCCTACTTCTACAGCGCCCTCATGTACTTCGGCGGGGCGAAAGGCTTTTCGGCTGCCACTCACAGTCCTTGTGTTGCAGGGATTCTAACATGCACTGTAGCAGTAGACAGCTCTAACGTCAACCCGCTGCATCGGAGGAGCTTTTTCTCAAACGTTTTTTCGGGAGCGTGGCATCTGAATATAATGTGCCAGGTATCGTAGCTACAGAAGAAGAACGACGTTGCATTGTGCAAGCAGCAATGCTGAGTGAGACTCTGACCCTAAAACTGCTAAGCCCCTAAGCTGTTAAATGCAAAGCCCTGAGCGCCTTTAGACTTTAGGCCTTTTTGGGTTCTTCGTATTTCGAAGCCAGGTTCAGGGGGATTAGATTATAACTTTATCAGGGTGTGATGGGGTTTGTTTTAAAGGGTTCTAGATGCCAGAAGGGATTCAGGGGATTTGGCAATTAAGGTTATAAGTACCCCGAATAAGGTCACTCTGGCATGGATGATACCTATGGTTCTCATCTTCATCAGCTTAGCTATGGATTTTGTACGGGCTTGTAAGCATGGTATACAGCTTCTTGGTGAGAGGGTTCTACCAAGGTGTATAAGAGTGTATCGGGGTCCTATCAGGGTCTTACAAGTGTTCTAGGAGGCATCGTACAGGCTCTGTAATGCGTTCTGGGTTTCGGGTCAGTGGTTGCGGGTTTGCAGGCTTTAAGAGTCACTTCTTCTGAAGTTACACGGGTTCCAGGTTGTGGACTGCGAACCCTTCAAAGCCCCTGTAAGATCTCTGCACCCTAACCCCTAACCCCTAAACCCTAAACCCTAAACCCCTAAACCCCTAAACCCCTAAACCCCTAAACCCCTAACCGAGAAGCCCGTGCTTGAGGTCCAATCAACTTCGGACAGGAGTTCTTTGCTGCTTTACCTCTCTTGGAGCTGAAGCTGGCCTTGAACCAAAAGGTCAGGCTTGAGGGTTGAGGGTTCAGGGTTCAGGGGTTTAGGGGTTTAGGGGTTTAGGGTTTAGTGGTTTAGGGTTTCTGGTTTAGGATATTGTCGGTTTATGTGATAGGGTTTGGTATCCATAATATGAAAGTTTACTTAAACGATCAGGGGAGCTAGTGGGTATAAGATTGTAAATAGTTGAGGCCACAGGTATATCCGATCAAAGATACCACCGTTCATTGCGACCTAGCTGCATGCCGCCTCATGACCCTTTACGTAGGGTTTAGAGTTTATAGGCGAGTAGTTAACCTGTAGCCACGTTGGGAAAGTTCCCTCCCTGCCTTAGCCAACAGCTCCCCTGGAATTCCTTTCATTTTGGTTATTGGGCATGCGGCTGTGTCTATCAGCCATTCAGCCTTGGGTTAACAATTGCCAATATTCTTCCCGGGGCTCCATGTGATTACTATACTTTAATACCCAAACCGTATTGCAAACACTGAGGTCCAGGTCCAGATATTGTCAGCTTTTAAGCTTTTGGGTTAGCCAGCATGGCCTTTTGGGGGGTTGGAGTGTCTAGCGCACCAGACCCCATCTAGCCCTGATCTAGGGCATTGGATTAAGGGGTTAGGAAGTTTATTCATGCCTAAACTCTAAACCCTAAACCCCATAGGTGTGATTTCGGTCTTAGCGTTGCGATTTACGCTCTAGGATTCTCTGGCTTTGGGGCTTAGGATGTTCTTGGGGCCTTTCGTCTCGGTGGTAGGGATTTGTGTGGAAATTCCGGTGTACAGGATATAGGGGCCTATACATGTTGGGGGCTCCTTATTGTCATTATAGTATAATGGTCCCCAAAACCCTATTCTAACTATTAAGGCCCCTGTATTAAGCAGCTTGGGGGTGCTTGCAATGTCGAGCCTCTTCCGGAGGGCCTCATCCTGGCCGTCGCTATGGGTCCTCGAAACACCCAAACCAAAAACCCTAAACCCTAAACCCTAAACCGAAACCTTGTCATCTGAACGCCTGAATTTCTCAGGGTTGCTCCAAGCTCTGCATCCTAAGCTTAAACCCTCTGCCCCAGACCTGAAATCCTGAACCCTGAACTCTGTACCCTAAGCCCTAAACCCGTAAACCCTAAACCCGAAAACCCCCGAAACCCTGAATCCTAGACCCTACAGCCTCATCTACCATCTTTAGACTTCAAGCCCAGATGCCATCTCGCCCCTCCACTTAAAGTTTTCTTTCCCAGGGGCCTTACAGTCGTTAATGTTTAGGGTTTTGGGAGTTTCTAGAGTTTAGACGTAGACTTCAGCCCAAGCTACGTAGTTTCTAGAGTTTAGGGTTCAGCCCATAGGGCCTTAGCTCCTTCAGTCCTTCAGAGTTTAGGGTTTAGGGTTGGGTCTTAGACTACTACCCACTATAAAACGAAAAGTGTACACTTTTTGGGGCTTATGAACTCAGCAATTAAGGGGTTCAGGGGCCCTCAGGAACGTTTCGGCGCTGGACTTGAACGTCAACCGAACAATTGCCGTTGCTGTGCGCATAGGCCAGGTTGCAGGGGTTCGGACTGCAATACCGGGCCCGAGTAATCAAAATTAAACCCATAAACTATACCCTTCTAAACCCCAAATTCCTATTCTAGTTATTAGAGGCCCTCTAGTAGAGCTTTTGAATTTTTTTGGGGCTCAGGCTTCGGGGTTGGGGTTTGGGTCCATTCCTGGCCCAGAGCGTGCTGGAGGATCAGGGAACTTCGTATGTCAGGTTATAATCCTAAACCCTAAACCAGTTATAAGTACCCTAAGTGGGGTCATATATATATATATATGTATGTTTTGAACTTAAGTACTGTGTTTAGGTACTAACTAACTCCTATGGGCCAGACGCTGAAGGCCTAACTCTCAAATTACTAACCCAGAGGTTCCATATATACTACCATGATGGAATTAGGTCCCCAAAGACCATCCCCATTATGGTTTTTGGGACCCAATTCCATGATAGTAGAGTATGTGGACCCCCTCTTGGTAAAGAACAGATTTCGAGTGAACGGTGTAAAGTAACGGGGTGCACGTAACAGCGGACTCGAAACAGAAACCAGCTTGGTGACTGGAACCAGGACATTGCATAGTGCCAAATCCACAAAGCGACACCCCGGCCAAATCCTAAACCCCAGACCCTCAATCTTAAACCCCAAGATCTAAAGCCTTAAATCCTAAACCCAGACCCTAGACCTCAAACCCCCAGCCTGAACCCTAAACCCTGAATCCTGAAATCCTGACCCCAAACGCATAGACTTAGACCCAACACCCCACGATCCAGAACCTAAATCCCTGTCCAGACCAAATCCCTAAACCCTAAACCCCATCCCTGAAGAAACGCTAGCTTGTCCCGAAGACCAAAACCCTGCCCAACGAACTCCAAGCCAGAAGCCTCAATAGTTAGGAACACTGCGCCCTAAGGTTCCCCACTATATTTATGGGATTTGGGGTTTAGCGTTTAGGGTTTACTGTTTAGGATATTTACAGTATGTTATCGTATGTTGTAGTATGTTGTAGTATAACATACCCCAAAACCTTGTTAAGGGCCCCAAAATGTTAACCCCTTCGACGCCCATCCTTTCCCGCTCCCCTCCCAAACCGGGCAGGAATGAGCCGAGCCAAATCTCTGCGCAGCTTCGTTTGCCGTGGCTCTGAAGGCACCAGCCAGAGGAAGTTCACGAAGGCGCAAGCCACGATCGAAGACACTCAGTTTACTGGACTTTATGGTTTCCATATGATTCTATATGGTTTCAATCAAGTTTATTCTAGAAGTGTTCTTTCAAAAAAGGGTGGGCTTCTTGTGAGCGGGTTCACCTACAATAACCTGCTGATTCACAGGGTCCGTACACCATAAAATCATAGTATAGGGCTAGCTGGGCGCGCAACAAACGAGCAGGCTATGGTTGCTCAAAGTTTGCTGTTTGCGGTGTGGTCGCACTTCGGGCACAAAATTTCCGAACCCTAAACCCTAAACCCTAAACTAACCCCTAAACCCTGGTTATTGAGGATTTGTCTTTGGGGTGGGTTGAGGGCTCGTACCAACGGGATCCTCGGACCCAGTGCCCTAGGAGAAAAGGGCCCTCTACACCCTAAGCCCTAAACCCGACACCCTAAACAATGAGGCTCTCTGGATGCTCTGCAGACGGAAAAAGGCCCTAAAAAAAAAAAACAATGTAGAGAGAATATCTTCTGGCCCTAGTTAAGGTGGCGGAGCCATTAGCACTAGTCGTGTTGTGCTCCCGCGTGCAGCAATGGCCGGTGGCCACAGAGACCGCTGAGTTGCTACGTCCTTCGATTCTTATGTCGGGATTCTGGAATGCTCTGACACTGGCGCCGTTAATCAGAGCACTATAAGTCCAATCTAGCTTGCTACCTTTCACAGCAAATCCTTAAGCCCGAATCTGTGACCCGAACCCCAAACCTAAAGCCTAAACCCAAAGTTCTGTGAAGATCTTGATTCGGAAGCTCGGAATGTTGCCTTGAGTCCCTCAGGACAGCGCTGCCAGGAGAATGCGGGCAGCTTCTCAAAAAAAGATAGGCTCTGAACACCAGACCCTAGACCAAAACCTTGAACCTTCCAACAGCTTGGTTACCTGGTGCAGTCGGCAAAGAACTCCAGAAAACACTGAACCCGAAACCCTAGAACCTAAACTGAAAAAGTTTAAACCTAGAGGGTCCAAGTACTCCCTATTAAAGGACTGTAGGGCCTTTTTTTTCGGTACCATAAAAACCATAAATAAGGACTATTGGACCCCTAGGGTAAACCTACACGATAACTTCCCTAAAACCCCTAAACCCCCAAACCCCTAAAACCCCTAAAACCCCTAAAACCCCTAAAACCCCTAAAACCCCTAAACCCCTAAACCCCTAAATTCGAATCCCTGAGCAGGAGATCTTCGCTGAGCTCCTTGCGGCTTTTAAGCAGGGAGCCTTTGGCACAACAGGGTTCAGGGTTTAGGGTCGAGGGGCTTAGGGTCTAGTAGGGTTCAGGGTCTAGGGTTTAGGGTCTAGGGTCTCGGCCTGTGGATGGGCTCGATGGGCTCTGGTTCTGAGTCTGAGTTTGGTTGTTTCAAGTCCAAAAAAGGTTTTTTTTGAATGTTTGGGTTAAGTAAAGGCGATCTGGTTTTTGAGATTTCAGGTTGTCTTGGTCTGTATGAGTTTTGGTTTAGGGGCTTTGGCTGGCAGGGAGGGGTGCAGCAATGTCTTTGTTTTTTCGTCGCTGCCTTCGGTTCGAGCTTTGAATATCTTGGAAGGTGAAGACTCTAAGACAAGACTTTGTGGATTCAGAGTTTCTGGTAGCCTTCCAACCCGCCAACGCCCAAAGTCCCACATCCTAGCGGGTGTCTCCGGAAATTAGGTTTGGCGGCGCCTGACTAACCGAACCCTACAGGCGTTGCTGCGAGCGCATAAGCAGCACGACGGCGATCAAGAGCCGCTTCGACACATACGCAGGCATCTGCAGCCTTCAACGACAATCGCCAATTGACGAGGATGGGAGTACCCTAAAGCTTGATACCTCGACCTCCAAAAGCACCAAAATGCAAAACTAGAAATCCGAAACCCAACATACAAAATCCAAACCCAAAACCCAAAGTCCAAAGCCCAAAATAGAAATTCAATCTCCAAACACCGGCCAAGTTTCTTGAAACACCAGCTTTCGTCAGAAAAGCAAGAATTTTCTTCTCGCTGCTTGGCTCATGCCATGCACTTCCTGATACGTCATCTGGTCAAGGCCCCTTAAAGTGTTGCGAGGTGCCGTAGAGCCACCTCTCTCTCTCTCTATATATATATGCCGGGCCACGATCTGTCTTGAATGCCGCATTAGTCTTCTGTTTCTTGCCATAGGGAGCTTCGCTGTCTTTCAAAACAGCAGGCTTTTGCAACTTTGCCTTTGTGGCCATTTCCGGTTTGCTGCTGGTGACGTAAATGTATACACACACACACGCACGCACATCTAAATTTGTTTATGCACACACACACACATATATATATATGTATGTATATGGACATCGACATGGAGACTGTAGTGGCATACCCCTGACCTTGAACAGGCGAGGGTTCATCGGGGGAGGGCGGTGAAGGTAGTTTTAGAGTTTTCGGGCTTGAGGGTTTTGGGTTTGGGGCTTCAGGGTTTAGGATTTAGAGAGCATTGTTCCGAATAGTAAGGCACCACAACGCCCCAGGACGAGGAACTCTGCTCAAGCTCGACCTTGCTTGGTGCCGCCTGGAACCTGAAGAGCGACTCAGAGAAATTTGGGAAGGATTTAGGGTTTAGGGTTTGAGGGCTTAGAGTTCAGGGCTTAGGATTTTGGGTTTAGGGTTTAGGGTTTGAGGGCTTAGAAACCAGGGTATAGGATTTTGGGTTTAGGGGTATGAGGCTCAGAGTTTAGGGTTTACGATTTTGGGCTCAGGATTTAGGGTTTACTATAGAGACCTAAATAATTACCAATACTCTGTTAAGGCCGCTACACTAGGGTTTCGGGTTTAGGGGCTTTGGGTTTAGGTGTTTAAGGTTCAGGGATTAGGGGTTGAGGGCTTCGAGTTTGGGGTTTAGGATTTTGGGCTTAGGGTTTAAGGCTTGAGGGCGCAGGGTTTAGGGTTTGAGGGTTTAGGGTTTCGGGTTTAGGAGCTTTGGGTTTAGGTGTTGAGGTGTTTAGGGTTTAGGGTTTAGGGCTTTGGGTGATATAGGAGCTTGAACTAGGGGTTTCACAAGAGCTTTAAGTTTCGATTGGGGTCTTGATCGGCTTGTATCGGGTTTAGACCGGTTTTGTCGGGCTTTTTTAGAAGTTTAATGAGGCCTAGAGAGTTGTACTGGATTCATGGTGGTATCTACATGTTATCATATAGTTTGGGGAAAGGTAGGGAATAGTATCAGTATATAACTTCTCGCCCCCTACCAACAAGAAGTTCATGCATTAGCAGAAAAGGTTAGCGCTGCAAGATGTCTGGTTCAGGTTTGCAGGACTTACCCATAGGCCCTATAGTAGTTCCTTTTTGGGGTTCGTATGTAGAATCCTACAAGGTAATCCCAAAAAGGAACTACTATGGGGCCTATGGGTAGCCCAGACCGACCCAGTCCAGGATCGATCAGCTGTTGGACGCGCTTTGTACGCCTGCAGGCAGATGCGCCACCGCGCATTTGGACCTTTCAGGCAAGGGAAGGGGCGACAGGGTGCAGGGTGCACTTGGGGGTTTGCTCGGCAGAACGGTAGTAGTTTACTTTAGAAGCCGGAATACTACCAACATTATTCAAAAGGGGTTCATTCTTGAAACTAGTCCTGCTCTAAACCTTCGACTCAATCCCCCAGGGATCTATAGTAGGGCTCTATAGTGGGGGCCTTAATAAGTTCAATAGGGTTTTTGGGCCCAATGTACTATAACTATAATAAGGAACCCCCAAAATAGTATAGGTATTTGTTAAATCCCCAAGCCCTATTGCAGCTTGACAAGGCTTCGGCGGGGTCGAGTCAGCTTTCTGCACAGCTAGGTCTTCCAACGACGGTTCCGTTTCAAAGCCGAAGCCTTCCTGTGTTGAGGGTTTAGGGTTGTTAGGGTTTTTGGGTTTTCTTTTCAGTTTTCAGGCTTTAGGGGTTTGTCCCTACACCAGAGAGCAGGGAAGGACGCAGCCTGTTGAATGTTTCTGGCTCGCCGGGCTTTGAACCCCTTTTCAAAAGAACCCTCAAACCACCCAGGCTCCACGCCAACCCAAGGCCCTAAACCCCAAATCCCTGACCTCCTCACCTTCTGCACAACAAGCTGTGGCACCGGACACTGAAGATCTCAACACCCTGCAGAGAGCCACGGTGAAGGGATTTAGGAGGTAAGGTTTAGGGGTTTGGGGTTTAGGGTTTAGGGCTCCGAGAATCTTCAGACTCACTACGTCCAAAATCCGCGAAAGCAAGGTCCCTGATGCTTGCCTTGCTGAAAAAGTTGAGTGAGTTCTTGTTTCCGAACTGAATTTAGATTACCAAAACGGCGCATTTAGAATATCGTACAGGTTTCTTGCTATGGTACCTTAAGCTGCCTCAAGAGAACATGACCCAATAAATCCCAGGCCCTTGAATGCCTCAACTCCAAAATCCTAATTAAACGTTGTCAAGCCTAAGTGTTCTGAGGGAACAACCTCTATCAGAACAAAGACCGCCTGGCCTCCCTCATCAAGGCTGTTCCAGGTGGGCGGTGAGGTTTTTATGTGTGACGGAATCATGCTTTTGTTCAGAGCGGTATCGGCGTGGCCTTGAGCGAAGAACATACTGTAAGATTTGGTTTTTCCATTCACGACCTAAACTCCTGTGTCTGTTGTGGAATGTCTGACTGTTTCATATTCTCATCCATGAAACGATTTCGTCAAAGGTGTCTTCCTGATGAGAGGCTACATGAATCAAAGGCATCGCACCCACCACCCAGAGCGGAGAAGCATGGATAGACGACACCGATTGAGTCAGACATCTCAGTACAGTCAGCACCGAGATGTGTCGAACGCTGACGTTACGATAATTTTATTTGCAACAGCTGAAGCAACAGTTGGCGTATGGCATAGGTTGAAAACTGCCGAAGGTGATAGTAACAAACGGAGGGTAAAGAAGCAACGAACGGAATATGGTGTAGCAAAAGACAACTGGGATGGGGAGGAGTATCGAGCGATATATATATATATATATATATATATTCTTTCAAGTGGATTCAAACGACATGTTGAAATAACATCGCTAATGCGAAGGATTCTGGGAGGGTGGGGATATGTCCAAAATGAGACTTACAAAGCCAGGCCACTACGCTCGCCTTTCGCAGACCCTAACTACTGGGACCCCCCGTCGGTTCATAAGTTTTGCTGCTCGAGGGTGCTTGGGGTTGGAGGGTTTGGGGTTGAGAGTTTCGGGCTTAGGGTTTCATGGTTTAGGGTTGAGGCTTCAGAGTTGGGCCCACTTCAAGTCCTACTTGCTGGGGTCCCGAACCCAGTAAGAGGTGGTATGCGGAAGCTGATCCTGGCCGACTGCGAGCTCCACACTAGAACTTTGGCTGGAATCTTAGGGTTGAAGCTTTAGGGTTTGGCAAACCCTAAACCTTGCAGCGTTTTTTCGAGACTAACGGTTGCCTCTCCAGGCGCACATAAGAAACAAACGCGCGCTTCAGATCTGCACGCAGCACCCAGGTAGCTGAGCATGCCTGCTAAGAAGGGTAGTACTGCCTCCCCTGAAGGTACAATCATCGAGTCAGACAGCCATAGTAATTATACGTACTCCTGACCCTAAAGCCGAAGCTCTTTGGCCCAGGTTTAGGAGCGGAAGGGTTTGGGGCTTGAGACAGAGGTTGCATCTTCTGCTTGCGGGTTCTTGTCGCCATGGACTGCTATGGAAGCAGGTAAGCTGAAAGGGGCTTCCAACTTTGAGATAGCTTAAGCCTGAAACCACAAAACCCTAAACCTAGGTGACCAGTCTCGAAGCTCTGGAGCAAAATGACCTGGGATTAGGAGCCACGGTTGAGGGTTTAGGGTTTAGGGGAAGCTCTAGAGCTTAACGACATGGGTTTAGGGGGTAGGGGTTCCAGCTTGCACTGCCTGTCGGGTCGTTGCAGTGGAGACAGGAAGCATGTATTATTGGAAGCTGTTCCGTGAATGTTGACTTAAGGCCGAAAGTCGAATGGTTTTGAGGGAAGGGTGGCTACACTGGCACAGAGTCCAAACGAGCCAGCACATTTTAGGCAGAGGATGAAATTTTACAACGTTCTACTAAACCTACTTACCATCTTTACATAGGGCCCACAACAATAACGGCCATAAGCCAAAAAAAGGGTGGGCTTGTGATTAGAGTGATTTGGTTTGGGCATTAAATGTTTGGCAGCGGGTCCAGATCAGTTTCCGGAATGTCGAATCTCTCAACCGAAGAACGTGAAGACTCTGCATTGGTCCATTTGGGGAACACGGCCTTCATCGTATGAATTAATCCGAGAACCCGACTTGTTTTTGCGGACTCAAAAATGCATCCAGGAAGCCTTAAACCCTAAATCCGCAAACCCTGAACATAGCCCTAAACCCTAACCCCAAGCCTTGTACTTCAAAGCTTCTTACACGTCGCAGATAGCGCGCCGCAAGTCTTCGCTGCGATTGCGACATGCACGAAGCTCGAGCACTTGACCCATGGCTCCTTCTTTTACTTAGTAGCTGAGTAGGTAACCTTTATCCTTTTGGGGTTTATATAATCCTACCATAACTGAAAAGGTTAACCTTTTTTGGGCTAGGGTACTCAGCCACTAAGTTTAGGGTTTGGGAAGTTCTCGAGGCCTGTATTCGCCACCAAGCCCCATCAATTAAGAAGCAACTAGACCCCTCAATCCTAAACCCTAACCCCAAATGCCCTAAACCCTAAAAACCCTAAAAACCTTAAAAACCCTAAAAACCCTAAAAACCCTAAAAACCCTAAACCCTAAACCCTAAACCCTCGACTCCAAGCCGTACGTGCCACACCAATCCAGCGACCTTGGCATCTGCTGAGACCAAAGACCTGCAACTGACCAAACCGCGAGTTGAACACACGGCATGATTTGGGTACTGCCCCAAGGACCTAATAATCATATACTCTCCCAAATATTGACCTAGACAACTACTGTCCGTAACCCAAGTACCAACCTTATTTCTTGGGTACTGCCCCCACTTAGTAACAGTTTGATAATATTCGTAATATAGATATATTAAGACCTCAATAGTAGCCCTATTATACCCAGAGGGTCCATATACACTGCCATTATGGAATTAGGTACCGAAAGACCATCCCTATTATGGTTTTGGGGGGCCTAGGATAATATTCGTAGTATAGATATATTAGGACCTCAATAGTAGCCCAATTATAGACTGTTACTGTATGGGGGCAGTACCCAAGGCATGATACAACCCAGGACCCATCAAGCCTGCACTATACCCCGAAGATCGTCAAGGACCTAGAGTAGGCTTTTATTCCCTTTTTATAGGGTTCAGGTTCCCTTATAAGCCCCTTTAAACCAAAAAGGTCACCCTGTTTCTTCCTAGGTTACTCTTGGGTCTAGTCGTCTAAAGGCCCCCAAGTCTTCCGAGTGCTAAGGATGAAACCATGTTGCATGTAGACCCCTAAACCCTGAACCCTGCTATAGGGGCCTAAATAATTACCCATACTATTTCCGGTGGCTCCTTGTTATAAGTTATAGTTTCATGGGCCCCCAGACCCTATTCTAACTATTAAGGCCCCTACGTTAAGCCCCAAACCCCTATCCCAGGAATCTGGCGAACAACCAGATCAATCAGCTGGATCCTGGGCAGCCAAAGCTTCATACTCAGGTTAGTGGAGCAGTTTAGGGGTTTGGGGTTCAGGGGTTTAGGGTTTAGGGTTTAGTATTAGGGGTTTAGGATTTAAGGTTTAGGGTGTAAACCCAAAGGTTCGGTGTTAACATATAGGCCAAACGTGTGATCCCTATGTGTAACCTTATGTCCTGCGCCATAGACCCTAGTATGGTGAATACCGGCTGTAGCTCAAAGAGCCACTTGAAGGGTCATGGCTAGTCATATGTAGGCACGATCTGATACTTGTTGGTACCTGCAACCGCAAGGAAGAAGTAGATAGACACTTAAAGTCCTGCCTGCAAGTAGCCACCCCAATTCTCTTTTCGGGATGTGCGCTATGTCCTTTGACAGAAAGACAGAGAGTCTCTCTGGAAGTGCGAAGCACCAAATAGGATTCATTCAGACGCCCAGGTCACCAAAGCCGCAATGCCATAAACCCTCATTTTAGAAGCCTGAAAATCTGAAGCCCTGACTTCTCCTCCCGGAGCACGAAGGCTTCAGTAAGCGAGGGTGCACTGTTTCAACTTTTCGGTTTAGGAGTTTGGGTTAAAGGTTTAGGGTTTAGGGTTTAGGGGGTTTTGGGCCTAGGGTTTCGTGTTTCGAATTTATGGATCGAACTCGCTTGTGTAGTAGAAAGTGGGAAAGTAGCACCCTGAATCCACACCCCCAGCCCCAAAAAGAAAGTAGCACCCTGACTCCATGAAGCCGTCGCCCTAAACCCTCAACCATAACTGAGCCTTGGAGTACCATACTTTAATACTTTTTTCTTAAAGGAACCCTTATGAAATAAAAGTTTATACTTTTTTCTCCCTGGTTACTTAAATGACCAGGTAAGGGAATCTCCCAGTGTATCAGAATAAGAAATGCCGCCGAGCTTTGTATAGAAGCCTGGCTAATCAGCAATTTAATACTGTTCCGGAGGCTTCCGCATTCGAAGTATAGTAACATGAGAGCCGAGACCCTATTCTAATTATCAAGGCTTGTTTTTCCGGCCCAAGCCCAGCTTCTGCAATCAAAGGATCCTCATCCGCTGGGGAACATCTGGAAGTCGAAGAAGATGGAGGTGCTGCCCCTTGAGCCAAAGATTGGGGTATAAGCGATCCATGAGGATTATTGTTCCGGTTTAGGGTTGAAAGGTTTTGGCTGTAGGGTTTTGGCTACAAGGTATATTGTAGGGGTCATTTCGAACTGCATCCAATTGACTTGTAGCGGGACAGACGGCTGTAAGTATCTTAGTTGGAGGTGTACAGTAGAAGCCAGAAAGTTGGAACATCATTCTCCTCATGCCCTTAAGGTAAAGTATAAGGGATCCTAGCACTAATCCTCCTAAACCCATGTTCCAACTTTCTGGCTTCTACTGTAAGNTACAGTAGAAGCCAGAAAGTTGGAACATCATTCTCCTCATGCCCTTAAGGTAAAGTATAAGGGATCCTAGCACTAATCCTCCTAAACCCATGTTCCAACTTTCTGGCTTCTACTGTAAGCATAAGCACCATAGCCACCCACCCCAAGTAGACTAGGACCGGATCTCAGGTTGCCCAAAAGTCACCTGTGGACCCTATTCCTGAACCCTAAACTTGAAACCTCTAAACCACAAACCTAAACCCAAATCTGAAGGTGGTAGAGGCCACCTAAGGGTTCTTCTTGCTCATGGCTTCAGAGTCAGTGGAGAGTTAGCAGCTCAAAAATGATGTTCGGTCTGGCTCGTTTTTTGACCAGGAGGATGTGTATTCGTCCGAATGTAGTCATACAAGACATGTCATACTAACTGGGGCCCAGCCTTGCGCTCATTATCATCATCTTTCATCTGGAAAGCTAAGGGTTTGGGGTTTTCTGGGCTCAAGTTGCAGATTGCAGGAACCAAGAAACCCAACGATATTGTGGTCAACCAGCCCCCAATTCCCAAACACAGACCAAGAAGAAGGTCCCAGCGCATGGGGCTCAAGCAACTTAGGGTGTCGTGTTTTTGCGCTAATAGGGGACCTTCATATAGTACCCTAAATAGTAGTAGGATCGGACCCCCAAATAAGGTACCCCGAATTTTCGGAAACTAAAAACCCTAAACCGTTTATGGAACCCTTATAGATCCCTTGAAAGGAACCCTTATAGATCCCTCTAAAGGAGCCCAAAATAAGCCCTAATTTTCGGAAACTCCCAGATGAAAGATTCAAGGAATCTCATGAACACGCGGACGAATATCGAGAAGGTCCTGGAAACGGCCGCACCGAGCCAGGCGAGTTGGAAAGTCACCGCAGGAAGTGGAAAGCCGCAAACCCCTAAACCCTAAACCCCAACCCCTAAACCCCTAAACCCCTAAACCCCTAAACCCCTAAACCCCTAAACCCCTAAACCCCTAAACCCTAAACCCTAAACCCTAAACCCTAAACCCCAAACACTAAACCCTAAACCCTAAACCCGCCCACCACCCCTCTCCTTCTGTGGGTAGGTGGGCGCAGCGAGACCATGGCAGGCTCTGCTAGGCTGCAGAGCCTGCCGACCACACCCCTGAGGGGTCGCCAAGCTTGGTCGCCAAGCCATTGTATCAGTATATATTAATAACCCTAAACCCGACNCCTTCACGACTTGCAAATACACAAGGGTTGGGGCCCCCCCCCCCAACCCCTCCCGACTTGCGGCGGCAGGGCCCCCCAACCCAAGGGTTGGGCACCCAACCCTTCACGCTGTGAGTAGTATTTGGGTGGTCTTGGGGTGGGCATTTCTGCACACAAAGCGTTCAGCAGAGCAATGCTACACCCTAAACCCTAAACCCTAAACCCTAAACCCCAACCCCTAAACCCCAAACCCAAAGCCTTGAACCCTAAACCCTAAACCCAAAGCCTTAAAAACCCTTAACCCGGGATCTGAATCTCTCAACCTTAAGCCGTAAACGCTCAACAGGGATGCTTCCCAGAGACTCCAACATCCCTTAATTAGGGGATATACCTTAAATCATATTAGGGATCCTATACTATAATTTAAGGTCTATATTCCCTAATAAAGGGATAGTGGAGTCCCTGGGTTTCTGCATTTTGCATGTCTGCGGCTCAGGCGTTTCAAGGTTTCCGATCCAGTGAGTTTGGGCCGACAGCTTTGGGTTGTAGCCTTTGGTTTTCGGTATAGGGAGTTTCCGAAAATTAGGGGTACCTTATGAGGATGCATAAGGATCCTACTATTTAGGGTACTATATTAGGGTCGCCAATTTCGGAAACCCCCGTATGGCTGCATTGCAAAGTGAAGAGGACGGGAATGCTGTGCATGGGCATGGACTTTGCATGAGCCATGCCCGAGTTCCTGAATCTAAGACCTGGCTATGCCTTCCTGATTTGGATTCGAGCACGGTTGACCGTGGCTGGAGCGAGAAGGGCCAACTAGACAGAACCATTTGCATACTGCTTGAGATCCTCTTGACCGCATCTTCCCCTTGCCGAATTTGATGCCTGACACCCTAATATAGAGGCCTAAATAATTGCCAATACTATTTTGGGGGTTCCTTATTATCATTATAGTATAACGGGCCCCACAACCCTGTTCTAATTCTTAAGGCGCCCGAATCCTTACAGATTGAAGGAGCTGCGACCTCTAGGTCTCTCACTGTCTCTCCGAGATTTCCTTAGCATTATAATCAGTACAGCCAGAAGAACCACCCCTTGCAGTAAATCCTTACATGCGAAACGCTCATACCCCGTAAACTTTAAACTCTGAACTCGACACCCCCAGTCACTGGTTTCCGTCGACTTCGAAATCAGCTTCCAAGCCTTATGAAGGCTTCGATGGTCAACCTGTCAACCCTGTCAACCCTAAACCCAAAAGGGTTAAACCCCTCCTAAACCCTAAACCCCAAACCCTCGACCCTAAACCCTAATCCCTAAACCCCAAACCCCAAACCCTAAACCCTAACCCTAAACCCTAAACCTACACCCCAAACCCCAAACCCCCTGAATTCTGAAGGAGCCCGACAACCCCCGAAAAGATTCGGCACCAAACCTGCCAGAGCCCTTAACCCCCAAAAGGCTCCAGACTCCTGAGATCCCCCAAGCCCTGAAACCCCAAGCTCTGAAACTTTCGGGTTTAGGGTTTAGGGTTTAGGTTTAGGGTTTAGGGACTTACTAAGTCCTGTTCCTCAACACTGTAGGGTTTAGGGTTCAGGGGATCCTAGACCCAACAAACTGTAAGATCGCATGTTACAAGCTTCTACAGAACCCTTGTAAATCCTTTGCTGTAAGCCCTTAAACATGTGAACCGCGGGTCAGTTGACGAAGTTGCGCGAGCTGAACCTCGCCGGCTGCGCTTTCCCGGCCGAGCAGGCACTAGAGTTCGGTGTGCTTTCGGGTTAGCCGATGCAAGGTTCAAGGCTTTGTTTATGGATTTAGGGTGTTAGAGTTTGGGGTTGCGGTGTTCAATGCTTGAGGGGTTTTCGGTGTAATATAGGGACTATTTTGGTGGTTCCTTATTATAAGTATAGTATAATGTAGTATAATGGGCCCGCAAACCCTGTTCTAATTACGAAGGCCCCGAAATTAGATTCACTCGGAGCGCCCACACACTTGTGAGCGCTCCCCCTGGGCTCTGCCCGCCAAAGGTAGGGCGGTTCGGAGACAAGCATGGGAAACTATGGTATCCACCCAGTGGGGTGGCCTGAATCTTCCATGGTACCAAAACCCACTATCACCACAAAGGCGCCGAACCAACAACTCCGGCACTTAAAGCAACGACAGGTCTTCAGCCCTGTTGCATTGCTTTGAATTGTAATCTGTCAGCTACTCATGTTCGACCCTGCGGGCACCGAAGTTCCAAGGACTAGTCTGCAGGTTTTGGTGTAAAAGGTCGAAACCAGGAACCCTGGACCTTGTGAGCCCTCGCATAGGCTGTGGTCACGAAGTTCTTCAGCCACCTCGGTGCATCCCTCGAAAAGGCCATGGGCAACCCCAATAGGCATCCAATAGGCTCTTCTAGGGCATTGAAGGGACTTTCGCAGGATAGCTGAGATGCCGAGTTTTTGATGGAGTTGTATGGGTTTTGTCATGCCTGAACCCTAACCCTAAACCCTCAACCCTAAACCCTAAACCCTAAACCCTCAACCCTAAACCCTAAACCCTTATAAGAGTGCGGCCTCCACATCATCTTTGGACCCCAAGGCCTTCGGGGTTGAAGATTTAGGGTTCAGGGCAGGTCCCCGCGGTAGGGGATCCTTAAAGGGATCCTTAAAGGGATCCTTAAAGGGATCCTTAAAGGGATATCCTTAAAGGGATCCTTACAGGGATATCCTTAAAGGGATCTATCGGGGGTTATGGGACTTAGTAAGTATAGTTATAAATGCCGTAGTTGGGGCTATGGGTAATTGTAAAGAGACCCGGAGACTCCAATATCCCTTAATTAGGGAAGATACCTGAAATCATATTAGGGGTCCTACTATAATTTAAGGTATATTCCTTAATTAAGGGATACTGTATTGGAGTCCCTGAGGACTCGTTGCCGGGGTCCCTTGCCTCTCAAGTCCGTTCCTTCAACTGTCTGGTGCTTAGTAGGGAATGGGGGAATGGATCCCTATAGTAGACCCTATATAACCCCCAATAATAGTCCCCATAACCCATCCCCCATTCCCTACTCAGAACCAGACAGACAGTCAAGTCCTGTGCCAAAGAGACAAAATCCATCGGCGTGAGTCTTGGGATTCTGAGTCAGCGCCGCTTGTGGGTCATAGGGTGAGTAGCCCAAAGTCAGTGTCTTGCGTTTCGGAGCTTCCGAGCTTTGCCAGGTATCTATCCAGGGCTTCGGCAAGACAAACGAAGAGAAGATGGCGATGTTCAACGCATTGATACCCGGGCTGCACAGCGGTTTTTTGTTGTAGGGCCTGCTTTAAACGGTAGTTCTGTAACTAGGCGTCACAAGTCTGAATCTAAGCCTCTACGATATATTCTATTTGAGCCTCCGTTCTTCCAATGCAAGAAGGACACAGAGCCGTCGCCTTCAGAACTGAGAGGCCCCATACCAGGAGAACTGGACAAAGTTTGCGCTCGGTACAGATGAGGTCACTATCGAATATACTCTCTAATCTTGCAGGAATGGCCGTAGGCGGCCGTACCGTATCTTGACGTCATTGATTTCGTGACTCGTGGTTACCTACTGTAAGACGCACGGTCTCCAACAATTCCATTTGAAGAGGAGCTTAGATCCTTAAATTTAAACTCTATCCCCCTGTAATTTAACATGTATTCCTTCATTCAGGGAGCTGGAGTCCCTCCCGAAAGCACTCACAGGATCGTGGGGTTTATATAGTAACCGGAAGTCTAAATCGAAATATCTGCATATTCTTCTATAGGGGCCGGCGAAATTAACTATATATCGCCCAGGGTTCCTTCATACAACTACACCATAATATACACCCCAAACCCTCTTCGAACTACTGTGAGGCCCTTCTATCCTGCAATGTGGGTCACACTTTATTTGACTATTTTATAGAGCCTTGAAATACACCCTGCACGCTCCACATTCTGTCCGAGGATGGCAAAACCCTCCCCCGCACTTGTCTACACCTTGGACTTGGACAACTTCGAGATGCTAACGACGGTGGGCGCGCAGTTTCCTGGATGTGGGCAGTTCTCTAAATTAGGCTCCCCTTTTTCAAGCTCCTTTTGTAAGGGTGCCGTACTACTTTGGGGTCCTGAAAGTGACCGTTTGATGCTTGATAGTTTTTGTTTTACGGTGGGTTCTAAAGATCCATTTTGCGTTGACTATAGGGGCCTCAAGAATTAGAGTAGGGCAAGAGACAGGACAAGTCCTGCAGAGGTGGAGCTTTGTCGGTTCAGGGTTGTTCCAAAGACTTCTAGCAGCCATGCATCCAACCCTAAACCCTAAACGGTTGGCTTCAGGCACTTTGGCCTTGGTGCTCTCAAGGTTTGGGTTTAGGGCTCTTTGCAAATTTTGCAAGGCCAGAGCCGAAGACGAGAACTGAGCCTAAATCCGCAACGGCCTCCTATCCCTCCCCCTCAAAAGCATATAGTAGAACATCCACTCTCCCAAACGCCAGCCTCGCTACCCCCGCCCCCCCCCNCTCTCTTAAAAGGGACCTTATTGAGAGGGTCTATATCCCCAGCCCCCTCAAAACTCTCAGCCGCAAGCCTTGAATCCCAAACTACCCAAACTCCAAGGCCCCACCCGAAGCCCCAAACCTCATGCCAACAATCTTTCCTCCTAGAATCCAATAGAGTTCAAGAGCCATCTAGATCCCTAATGCCCTGAATAGCCTTACAGAAGCGCACACTCTAAGCCCTCAATCCTGCTATAGCTATAAGTACATTACTTGGGGTGAACCCTAGTTGCTACATCATTCCCATGATCCTTTGAGTAAGCCCGAAACCCCAACGAATCCTTAAACCCGAAATCCCCAACCGCAAGCCCACGTACACCCCTAAGCACCGAAGCCCTAAGCCAGCAGGAACTCATCCTCATAGATCCCATTGAAGCCAGTGCAAATGTCTTTATGGAACCCTTTAAGGAAGATTCTAATATAGGAACCTGATTAAGAAACCCTGGCCCTATAGCCCCCAAAATACTAGGATTCACATAAGGAACCCAAATAAAGGCCTAAGGTCTCTTAATCAGGTTCCTACATTAAGGAACCGTTCAAGTTCCTAAGTTACTAAGTCCCATAGTCATTTAAGTACGCCGTGGCCCTCCTAAAACCCCTAAGCCCCAGACCCTAAACCCTGCTCCCTAAGGCCTAAGCCGAAGCCCCCTAACCCCAAACCCTACCTAGAGGCTCATACCCTACCCCTTTTTTAGGGCGCCTACTTTTTAAGATAACAGATCCTCACCATAAAACTAGGTATCCTAAAAAAAGGGGGTAGGGGTATGAGCCTCTAGGTACACCCTGAGCCCTCCACCCCTTAACCCCAAACCCTAAGCCCAGAACCCCTTGGATAAGCGAAGAGGAACTCATCGAGCCCTTCATGCGCTTAGAGAAGCCCTTTACGGCAGCGGGCCTCACCATCGGCCCCTCCTGGCTTGGCTTTTTTTGGGGTTTGGGGTTTAGGGTTTGGGGTTTAGGGTTTAGGGTTAGGGTTTAGGGTTGAGGATTTAGGGTTGAGGGTTTAGGGCTTAGGGGTTTAGGGGCTTCCTTAAAGGCTTCCTTTAAGGGTTCCATAAAGGGCCCCCGGAAGGGGTCTGTACAGTATCTTGTGTTTGTTGGGTTTAAGGGATTAGGTTTAGGGGTCAGGGTTTAGGGTCTAGGGTAGAGAGGTAGGAGTTTACGGTTTGGGGTGACTCTAGCTTTGCGGGGGGTTAGGGTTTGGGGTTACAGCTCTTGAGTGCAATAGAGTGAGTTGGTTTGGGAAGCCATCAGGTTTTGGATGAGGGTGGACGGCTGGACTTTTTTTTGAGGTGTTTTGGATTAGACGTGCGGTTCAGGACGCAGTTGACAACTCCACGGAGTTTTCAGGGATTCAGATCTTGTCTTCAGGGTGTTTGGGACAGTTTCATGTTAGGTCTTCAAGAGATCTCTCGGGTTCGATGAGGGTGTGTGGAGGTTAGTTGCTATATTATACTATAGTATCCGATATCCGATACTATACCTTAACCTACCAAAACCTGCTTTTTTGTAGGGTCCCTATAAATACCATATTAGGGTTTATAATAAGAACCTACAACAAAGGTAGGGTTTGGTAATTTAAGGTATTTTAGTCTATTCTAGTTAGGGTCTCTCAGGTGTACGGGCCGAATGGAGCTGCGCACAGAGCATGTCGGTGCTTAGGAATTCCGGATTCAGGGAGAAATCCCCCAGGGGGCCGTGGGGTTTTCTGTAGGACTGGGCCCGGACCTTCCCGTGGGATTCAGGGTTTGGGGTGAAGGGGTTTAGGGGTTTAGGTTTCAAAGGGATCTACAGGGTTTTACTGTTTAGGGTTTTAGGGTTTAGGGTTTTAGGGTTTAGGGGTTTGGGGTGAAGGGGTTTGGGGGTTTAGGTTTCTATAGATTTAAGGTTTAGGCCTCGTAGTCTGTGCAAGTCATGCTTCGACGTGGTAGAGGAGGAATACTGAGCAGCACTGTTGCACAGGTGCGGCTTAACAACATATTTAGTAACCCTTCCAGCCCTGCCCTAATAATAACCCTACTTCAGTGTCGTTGCAGTCGGCCTGGCATTGTCTTGTAGCAACCCCAACCCTTACTGGAAAGCGTGCACTACTTTCTGATAGGAACCTACGTTCCTGTCATAGATAAGCCGAAGCAGCATTCCAGATGTTGGAAAGTCTCTGGAGCCGAGGCCCTTTTAGGGTTGTGTGGCTTCAGGACATTCGGTTTAGGGTTCTAGGGTACTTTCAAAGCCTAAAGCGGGTTAACGGTGAACATGAAGCTGCTGAACGGGTAGGCCTTACGGAACATGTCTTCCAACAGCGAGAAGCAAAGGCTTCGAGAAGGTCAAAGGATTATAAACACAGAAGCACTTGATATTGCAGTTCCAGCAAGAGCAAGAAATGATGCTCCTTGAACCATACACCCTGAACCTCAAACCTCAAACCCGAAAAGAGTCCTAAACCCTGAACCCTCAAGCCAAAACCTCAATTCCTAAACGACTTCCGGATTCTGAGTCGGGGTCTCCCAAAAAACAATCGACCCTCTCTCCCCTGTGTCAGAACCCAGAGTGGGAGAGAATCGACAATGCCGGATTGCGCGAGGGGGCAGAAATTGAGTTTGTTATTGACCTGCAGATGGCTGTTCGCGATGGTCTTCGTCTTTTCGAGACCAGATCTGGAGCACTTGAGACTCCTGATTGGGTCAGTAACAAGTACCTGATCTACGCCTACCAGCGAGGCACAGCCGAGCCGATCTGGGTGAACCCGGTTTACCAAGCCTTCCGCAGGCGAATCGACTCCGCGTGACGCGCTGGAACAAAGGTGAAGGCATGCAGTACACGTTCGATCCTGATGAAGAAACGTACAGCCAATACAACTGCATGCTTGACTTGCTTGATGGGGCGGAGAATCATACGATCGCAAGGAGATCCCTTTAAGGAGCCGTTTAAAGGGACCCTAATGTAGAGAACTACCCAATATCCTACCCCGTTTCCGGCTTCAAGGAGGAGTCCGGCGCTTCGTTTGCGCTGGAGATCTTACTTTAGGGTTTAGGGTTTAGGGTTCGGGCCCTAGACAGTACTATAGGGGCCTTAATAATTACCTATACTACTTTGGGGGGTTTCCCTATTACAAGTATAGTATGATGGGCCCCCCAAACCCTATACGAATCGAAACGAGGATTTTTAGTTCGGAGGCTATTGGTTCTGTGTTCAGGGTGGGGGTCTTCGGGGTTTGCTGAGCACTTCATCTGCCAGAGTTTGTAACAACAATTGAAGGTTTCTATCTGCAATGTCTTCATGTTGTGTTTGTTACAGTCTCCTTAGCAATTATTTGTTATGTTTGTTCATTTAAAGCCCAAGAGAACATTAAACATATTGTTTTTTGCTATGATTCTAAGGGGGTTATGGTTTGGGGGGCTTCTGAGCGGCCAGGTGTTACAACATGCGCTGCCGATGCCTCCAATTTGCCGCTGGGTTCTGCCGGATCGTAGTAGCTAGCAGCGAGTTTTCTTTCGGTTCGGGGGCTTCTTGGACTTCAGCTGCCGAACCTCGCCAGTGCGTATGTAGGCAACCCTGAATCCAAACCCTGAGCCCGAAAAGGTGCAAAGCCAAGTCCCCCAAGCCGTACACCCTAAGCAAACTTTATGCCCTTTAGCCTGATAGGGAGTGTTGGACTTCGGTTCCAAAGCTACGGAGAATCTCGTATGTTGGGGCTCTTGGCAGTCAGGGATAAGAGGGGTTACGGCGAACCCTGCAGTGCTTTCATTGGCTTGGGTCGGGTCTTGGAGGACTTTTTTTGAGGGGACGTGGCTGTTCTGAAGCGTTCTGGGCTTTTGAGAGGGGGACAGGGTTTTGGACGTGAGTTTGTCGCCACATTGAGTGTTCAGGGTTCAGTGTACGGTTCGGCACCCTGAACCCCAAACTCTGTGTAGGATAGGGTTCCAGCTTTGCAATCCTTGACTCACTTGACGACTTTGACTCAGGTATCACCAAATGCTTTCCATCACTGCAGAGAAGTGGAAAGCAGCGTTCGACAAGGGCCTCACAGGCGAACCCGACAGAGATTGGGCCCCAAAATTCGGAACCCCACGGAGACCATATACTCTACCCTTTCATAGGGTCGCAGTACAGGGGTCGTGCTCGTGGGCCTTTAAGTAGCTTTCGTGATTTCCCGTGTGGCTCATCATTGCTCGGACCTCGAGGTCCTGTTCCCTGAATTGTCCCCAAAGCCGAAGCCATAAACCCATCAAGAAGCCCCTCTAAGACCGCCTTTAAACCCTTGCCTAACCCTATATATAAACCCTAAACTTTAGGTCCCTGCGATAACTGCGTGCCCAGACACTGAAGATGGCTATCGATCTGTGCTGTCGAGTGCCCCTAAACCCTAAACCCTAAACCGCCTTGCCGCCGTTCTCCCCTTGATGGGAACCGTGGAGCTCAGGAGGCCCTCCTAGAGGAGCCCAGGAGGCTCCAAGGGGGTGGGGAAGCCTCTAGAGGCTCCAGAAGCCGACTCTACCTTAACCTACCAAAACCTACAAAAAAGTAGGGTCCCTATAAATTCCATATTAGGGTTTATAATAAGAACCTACAAAAAAGTAGGGTTTGGTAGGTTAAGGTATGACATGGTGTGGGAGTTTCAGCAAACCCCAACAGGAATGCCAGTTGCCTGTGGTATTAGTACAGCGGTAGGGTAGAAAGGAACTTCCGGCTTCACCTCACAAGGAAGGTCGCTGGACGCGAAATGTGCCGCCACCCACAAGTCCTGGTGTGAGGTTGGGCTATCTTTGCATGGATTATCGGCCGCTGCGTGGGAAGACGCCCTAAACCCCAAACATAGAGGTTTCTGGTCATAACAGTGAGCCCGTCCTCTTTAGCTCAACAAAGTTTAAATGCCGCAGCCCAAAGGAAAGTATTTTTTTCAGTGCCCGCCCAAAGCTATCAGCTGGTAGTTCATGGCCCCTAAACCTGAGAGCCTAAACCCCTAAACCCTAAACCGGGAGCTTCGGGGCATACGCTTTTAGGTTTTACTGGGTTAGGGTTTTCGGGTTTCCGGTCGGGTCAGTTTCAGTCAGGTACTGGGTTTGCGGGATTCTGTTTGAGGGTTCCAGGGTGCAGCCGTTTGGCGTCCATAACTCTTCCATGGTTTAGGGTGTATCGGGCCGAGTTAGATGGAGCCGTTTTTTGGCTTAGATCCTTGCCCTGAAACTGCCATTGCAGTCGAAGCACTATACCGGAAACCCTACATCCTACACCCTAAACTACTTAATCCTAAGTGCTTAAACTCTAAACCTCGATCTGCTGCACAGGTTCTGCAGCAAATGCTGAGGTATGGAAAGCTGTGGCTGCCTCATTTCGGGGCAAGGCCGGCTTCTTCTTCTTCTGTCACTGTCACTACCACTACCACTACCACTACCACAACCACGACCACTACCCCTACCGCTACCGCTACCGCTACCGCTACCGCTACCCACCACGACCACGACCGCGACCGCGACCGCGACCGCGACCGCGACCACGACCACGACCACGACCACTACGACGACTACTACCACGACGACGACGTTATTACCACTAGTACTACTACTACTACTACTACTACTACTACTACTACTACTGCTACTACGAGGACGACGACGAGTACCACAACTACTGCTACGACGACGATGTCGACGATGGATCGACTGTGACGACTACTACTTGCGTTTGGTCTTGGCTTGGGCTTCGGGGTTTCGGTGGAAGGTTTTCGAGGTCAGCTCCGTATGAGCTCTGTTGCACATTTCGGTGAAACCTGTACATGGTCTTGGTTTTAGCTGCCTTTGGGGTGTCATGTATTGGGGCTTAGAATGCAGGGCCATGAAGAACCTTAAACCCCAAACCCTAAATGGAAAGAGCAAAACCCCAGAACCCTACATATGAACTTTGAACCCTAAACCGGAATCGGCTCGGCCCTTTGATTTCTTGGTGCAGGCGCACCTCCCGGCCATCACAGCCTGTCAGAAGCTCGCGGAGGTCGACCCCACTTCTTGGATGTCAGGATGTTAGGGGTTGTGTTGGGGTGTTAGGGTGGGCGTCATTTGCTTTCTGAATTGTTCCACAGCGCTGTATGTTGCTTGTTTGGGTGAGGTCTTGTGGCTCCAACTTTCAACTGCAGCATGTTTTGGGATTGGTGAGGGATCCATGCGGACCCTAAACCTGAAGCCCCAAGTCCCAAGAAACCCGGAGGCCTCAGCCCAAACGCGAGTAGTTTCGGCTTCTCTAGCGGTCTATGAGCACCAAGACTGAGTTCCCACCAAGCTGCTAAGATGGTACCCAGCCTTTACTTAGGGACATCCGGCAGTGATTTGCAGGGTTTCTGGACCGACAATATGTGGAGGCATTGGAGAATGCGGCACGTACATGCTCCGCATGACAGCGCATACTTGTTGATTCTCGCTTTGAGCGATGGAGCAACGGTCGACTTCGGACCTAGCACGAGGGGGTTTCGTCAAGTCTTTGATCGGTGTCGAATTGGCGGAGCCCAATCCTGCCGAGTTGGAGATTTGGAAGGGCATCTACAGGATCCGTAGGTTGAATTTCAACTTCCACGTCACTCACTTCTATGGCCTCGATGACAGAATGAAGTCATGGCCTGCAGGTGAAGGTGCAGTCATCAACACCTATCCTAGCCAACGACCCCTCCAGTGCTAACAGTGTCAACGCCCGAAAAGATGCCCACCGGAGGCCTCCGCAATCCCTCTAAGCCCCAAACCCTAGACCCTAAACCCTAAGCCCCAAACCCTATGCAGAGGGACGCCCTAAAACCCCCCAAAATTCAAGTAGAGGCCCAGTAATTCGCCAGTAATTATAGTCATACTATCAAAATGCAATACCAATACCATGCCTCAGGGTTCCCGTAATATTATGATCGGCCGCAAAAACCTTATTCCGATCATTAGGCCCCTGCATTACTGCTTCGGAAGGTAGCTCGTGTAAGCTCTCAGCAGGCTGGTAGGAGAAGCAAGCACCACCGTGTTTGTGGTGAAGCCACAACCCAGCATCCTAGCCGTGGTTTTGCAACCCCGTCACACCATCCAACATAGAAATTACTGCCCGCTGCACGAGGAGACGTCCAAACCCCAAACCCTAAGCCCTCATCCCAAACCACAGGACCCCAAATCCCAAACCCTAAGCCGTAAATCCCAAACCCCAGGACCCTAAATCCCAAGGCCAAGCCTCAATCCCAAGACCCAAAATCCCAAGAAACCCAAACCCTAAACCCCTAAACAAAAACAGCCCTAAACTCCAGGTGTTCCAGCGTCTGGCAGTCACACAGCTCCGCTTCCTAGCTCAGGAGCCTCGGGTCAATCTGAGATTTCGCTTCTGGTTTAGGGCTTAGGGCTTTGGGTTTGAGGGTTAGGATTTTGGGCTTAGGGTCTAGGGTTTAGGGTTTGAGGGTTTAGAGTTCAAGGTTTAGGGCTTAGGGTTTAGGGTTTATTTAGGGCGTTTAGGATCTGAGGGTTTAGGGCTTAGGGTGTGCTAAGCCTGACGCGCAGCTGCTTGTTGCCCGCCCGACCCACCCGAGGTTCGTTGTGAATTCAAGTCTAGTCTACTCTTTCTTTTTTTTAATTTCTGTATCATACAAAGATACAAAACACAATCACAAGCGATACGATCCAGATGCCGAGATTCGGGTCGGCTTTACATCGCGCGGAAGTTAAGTTGTAGCCGAAGGATGCAATTTAACTTGCGCGCAGATGTTTGATAACGATTTTTTAAGAAGAAGTTGTGTATACAGAAGGAATGAGAAGGACTTGAAGGATATCTGGAGCCACCGTGACAGCAACCGCCGCCGTGGAAAATCCCTGGGAATTCCTTTGTACGATGTCGTAGATTTCGCGCATGGCCTCTACGCACGTATACGCATCGATGTCTTGCTGATTGTTCAAGCATGTTCGTTGGGCGTGCAAGCACAAAACATCGACATCGTCGACAACAGTAACACGCTGCATACGGGAGAACCCATGTGGGGTGGGTAGGCCGGGCGCCTCGCCTACGGGCGGGACGCGCCAGGACCTGCAGCAGACACACAGCCTCCACTCAGGAAAGATAATTGCCGTCGAACGCGGAGCCATCGTGGCAGCTCCGGCAACAACTGTTGATTTTTTAAGTGTTGGAATTGGGGTTTCAGCGTCGACATATCAAGCTTTCGGCCAGGGGCACCCGTTGCCGTCAGTGGTCTCGAAGATTTGAACTTGAACGTCGAAATATCAAGGTTTTGGCCTGGGGCTCCTGCTGCCGGCAGTGGTCTGGAAGCTTTAAACTTCGAAACATCAAGGTTTTAGTCTCTGAGGCCGCCGGTGCCGGCAATGGTTTCGAGGATTTAAAGGTCGAGGTATCAAGCTTTCGGCCTGGGGCGGTAGTCGTCTGGAGGATTTAAGCGTCGATGCCTTTCGGCCTGGGCCAGCCATCCGCTTTCGGAAAGCGCAAAATTTGTCGATTTTGCAATGCCCGCTCCTTTTCCGAAGGCCATTTCCAAGGCCCCTTGGATTTTTTGGATTTCCGGCTGCTGGGGACCGCTTAAGATTTAGGATTTTTGGTTTTGGTCTTTAGATATTGGGTTTTGGATTTTGGGTTTTGGATTTGGGTTTTGGGTTTCGGGTTTTGGGTTGTTGATTTTGGGCTTTGGTTTTTGGGTTTTGCGATTTGGGTTTTGGGATTTGGGTTTTGGTTTTGGGCTTTGGATTTTGGGTTTTGGATTTTGGATTTTGGGTTTTGGGTTTTGGGGTTTTGGATTTTGGATTTTGGAGTTGGGTTTTAGATTTTGGGGTTTGGGTTTTGGTTTTTGGGTTTTGGATTTTGGGTTTTGAGTTTTGGAATTTGATTTTTGGTTAAAAAGGAGTCGTCTGTGGGGGATTGCCGGGGATGAGAGCTGCAGAGGCTTCACCTTTTGCAGTGATGTGCCTAAGCGGCTCTCTGATCGATCGCGGGCCGCTTCGCGACTAGGTCGCGCTCGCGGCCTAGACTTTGAGGGTTTGGGGCTGAGGGTTCAGGGTGTTTAAAGGTTTGAGGGCTGTGGGTTTAGGGCTTTGGGTTTTGGGTTTTAGGATGTTTTCGGGTTTAGGGTTTAGAGCTTTGGGTTCAAAGGCTTGGGAATTGCAAGGTTTAGGGGTTGGGGGTCTGGGGCCTGGGGCTTTTTGGGTTTAGTGATGTCTAGGTAATCGGATATGTGTTGTTTTCAGCCCTCAGGCCTCGATAGATTGCCGGCCGATCCATGCATTCAGGCCATACCCTAAACTGTACGGCCTAAATCCTAAGCCCCAGAGCCAAAAGTCTCAGACGGAATCATCATAGTAAACAACGCTATGGAATATGATTACTACTGATTTCGGCCTCTACATTGGCCCGAGGCCCAGAAAAAGCCACAGAATGCCGATTTGCGGTGCGTCATTGCAAGTGTCCGGGCTGCAAAGAGTCCATCAGGAAGTTTTTTTGGTCAAGGGTTTCAAGTCTGTGGGTTTCGGGTTGAGGGTGTGGAGGTCGGGAATGAATTTCGGCGTCAGCTTGTTTTGGTTTAGGGTCCTTGCTTCCAAGAAATGGAAGCGCGAGTCTTGTCTTGGCATAAAAGCCCAGGACCTGCCAAGCGGATTAAGGGTTTAGAGTTTTAGAGGGTTTAGGGCTGGGGAAGCTACACAGCATATGGCAAAGGGTCGAACCAGGGCAATAGCATTGACACATGATTTGGCCCATGCGCTTAATGTTTAAAACCAGAAGGCCTCAATTGGAACCTAACCTCGAGGCTGCCAACAGCCTAAACCCCAGACCTAGATCTTGCTCCGGCTGAACGGTCACTCCTCACATTCAGCCCTCATTGATAGTGTAGCCGTAGTACGAGCTTTAAGCCTACACCCCAAGCGTCAAGATTAACTCTCATTTGATCCTTTTATTACCACAAGAAGAGCCAGAATGACCCTAAGCCTTGCCCCCAAACCCGAAACCCTAACTCAAAGACCTTGGTTTTCGGGAGTGTTTTGTAAGGTTTAGGAGATCGGGGTTTACAGGGTTTCAAGGTTTGGGGCTCTGAAGGTTTATGCATGTTCGGCTCCGGGGCGCAATTTTCGGTTAGGGTTTAGGGTTTATAGGGTTTAGGGAGGGTGTAGGGTGTATGCCTTTTAGCATCGAGACTGCGTTCAGCTTCTGAAGGTTTGGTGACTCCGGGGTTTGGGCGTCTGGGAGGTTTCCAGGATCTTGGCTTAGGGGGCATGTCGGTTGGTCAGACCGTAGCTCTCGCGATGCTTGCCGATGGGTTACTTGGAGACAGGCCCGTGCTCCGGCACCGCTCAACGGCCGGGAGGAGGTTACAGGGTGGCCGCGGACGGCAGTTGTTGACGTTACACCACTGAAGCATGCCACCGCAGGGCAATCCCAAGTCTAAGGCCGGGAATGGCAAGTCGAAGACGGGCCGAGCGTCCTTCAGGCGATTTCGCTGGCAATCTATGGAGAGAGCATTTGCAATCCCAATGCGTGTGATCCCTAAGCCGAAGCCCTAAACCCTTAAGGTCCAGACTGACTCCCAATTGGTGATGCTGGTGCACCGCACCGGGTGGGGTAAGGCAGCCATCTGTAGCCGGGCCATCTCTGTGCTGATCCGTGCCTTGCTGATGGAGCACTACTCCGGCTGTTGAGGATTATATTGCGGGCCAGACATGTCGTCGTAAGATTGTTCTTCCTGCAGATCGGAATCTTGTAAACCTCGATGGTTCCTGTAATCCTTGCCGTATGAAGATGTGGAAGGCCTACCATGAGAACAAGCTACAGCACCCTCCCGGACATCTGAACCCCGAGCCCAACAGCTTTAACATGGTTGGCCGAGGCCGACATGACTCGGACACTTTACAACCCTGTGAAATTGAGCCCGAAGGTCCTAGTATGAAGGTAGTATTGAGGCCCTATAAGCCTCAACGCCCTCAACACCGGAAGCCTCGAACTCCATACTCGAGGCTTTAGTTATCCGCCTAAGGACGAGGACCTCGTAAGTACGCCTTAGAGTGTTCAGGTTCTAAATCCCCAAATCCTGAAGCCCATTTTGGGGTTTTGAAAGTAGAGTCAGGGAGCATCTGCCCCAGGTGGACAGATAGGCGAAGAATTCCGAATTTCCATAGACCAGGCCGTGCAGCCTTTTCGGGTTCAGTGCCTGAGGGGTTTAGGGTTTCAGGGTTTATGATTTCAAATTCAAGGTTTTGGTTGGGGGCTTTTAGGGTTTTTCAACGTATAAACACGGCACCGACACACCGGTCAGTCTGAGTCTAAACTTTAAACTAGGGTCGCGAAGTTGCTGGGTCATGGGGTAGGCTTCCGGCATTGAGGCCAGGGGTTGGGGTTTGGGGTTTAGGGTTGGCCTCGGTATGCACTACAGCAGCATCCACGTATGGAAGACACTCTCGCACACCCTCCTTCACCAGAACACATTCGACAACAAGAAGCACAAGGCCGCAACGCTCGCTTTCTCAAGATAGACTTTAGGACCTTAGAAATCATGCAATGCGACAAAGGTACTACAGTGGAAGGTCGGGGTGTCATGGTTGAGGGTTTAGGGTGGTGTAAGGTCTGGGGTTTAGGGGCTGCGGATAGGCGCAATCTTATACTGAACCCCGCCCCCCGGCAGGGCGCGAAAAAATAATGCAGCGCAGGGCTTGTCCACTAGCCAGAGTATTCATCTGCATAAACCCTGAGCCCTGAATCCCTAAAACCCAAACTCCAAACCCCAAACCCTAGATCGCTGAGCCCTGAACCCGGATCCCCACGCCGTATGCGCCCTAATGTAGGAGCCTGATTAAGAAACCCTGGCCCTATAACCCACAAATAGTAGGATTCATATAAGGGAACCCAGAAAGGCCCAAGGTTTCTTAATCAGGTTCCTGCATTATTATAGTACCCTTATAGATCCCTTGTAGTAACCCTTATAGACCCCTTTTTCCTACATTAAGTCCTAAGCCCCACACCTCAAACCTTGCAGGTGGGGTTTGGGCCTGCTACGGCACTTGTAGCCTGGCAGCAGCTGTTTTCTGAATGCTTCAGGGCTTACCTGGACCCTATAAAACCTTCCTGTTTAGGCTTCCATATCATGATTTCCTTCTATGAGTCCTTAAAAAGGTAGGGTTCCCTATCATGATTTCCTTATATGAGTCCTTAAAACGGTAGGGTTCCCTATCATGAGTTCCTTATATGAGTCCTTAAAACGGTAGGGTTCCCTATCATGAGTTCCTTATATGAGTCCTTAAAAAGGCGGGCTGTTTCGGGTCCAGGTGTAGGCTGCAGCTTCTGGGGTTGGGGTTTGGTCTGAAGATGTTTGGGGATCAGGGGTTCATGGATGCGGACACCGGTTGGGGCCCATCATATAATAATATTAATAATCAGAAGAAGAATAAGAATAAAAAATAAAATAGAAAAAATAATAAAAAATAATAATAATAGTTTCGAAAAAAGAGCCATAAACCTGAATGAAGGCAGGGCGGGGTGCGGTCGGTGCAGCCTAAACCCGTTCGAACCCAAAGGCTTGAACCCCAAACCAGAAACATAAACCCTCGAAGCCCTCACCCCGCGACCCTACACCTAAAACCCTTAAGCCCTAAACCCTAAACACCCTTTTGAACGGGATGTTGCGGACGGAAGAAGGAGCCTAAAAAAAAACACCCTTTTGAAGCCGATGTCTTCCCCGAAAGCCAACGTCTTCCCCGAAAGAGAAAGCTTCGACCATGAATGGATAGCAGTATAGGGTTTAGGGTTGAGGCTTTTGGGTTTGGGGTTATGGGTTTAGAGTTATGGGTCAAGTTTCTGGGCTAAGGGTTTTAGGGTCATGGTGCTCTGGCTAATGTGAACGGGATCCGGGGCCTTGAGCCCCTTCGGTTTGTTTTGGGAGATGGCTGTTCTCAATAAGTGCGCACCGCATGCATGATCTGGCACGGCTTAGCCTAAACAGCTAACCCACTCGATGGGCAGTGTCTGCTGCTTCCCTGTCGCAGTGGGCAGAGGAAAAGAGTTCGGCCAAAAGAGCGATTCGACTTTCGTCAGCAAAAGCAGTCCAATTCGCGGGTCGTAAGAGGAGGCGCGCTCGGCGCACCATCAAAGCTGCAAAGCTTAAGAAGACGAGCGATGATGTCCTGAAGCTTCGAAGGCTCGGCACATATGGGAGTTTCCGAAAAGTAGGGATAATAAGGATCCTACTATGTGGGATGCTCCATTATTTTGGGAAACTCCCATATGCTCACAGGTCTTCCCGTCAAGGGTGCGAAAGGCCTGGCGCTCAACAATCGTACAAACGGCGCTCTGCTTGCTGGGGTTGGATCGAAAAGTGTGCGCACGAGCTTGTCCAAGAGGCTGGCCCGTAGGTAATATAGGGCCAATATAGGGGCCTTAATAATTAGAATAGGGTTGGGGCCCATTATAATTATAGCAAGGAACCCCCACAATAGTATAATGTAGGAACCTGATTAAGAAACCCTGGGCCTATAACCCAAAAATAGTAGGATTCATATAAGGGAACCTAATAAAGGCCCAAGGTTTCTTAATCAGGTTCCTGCATTATTATAGTAGCCTTATAGATCCCTTATAGTAACCCTTATAGACCCCTTTTTCCTACATTAAGTCCTAAGCCCCACACCTCTTATTAAGGCCCCGATGGTACCAAGGCCATCTTGGAGATACTGGAGCTTGGAGGGAAAGGGGGAGCGGACAGGTTTAGGGTTTAGGGTTTAGGGTTTAGGGTTATCTAGATGGCAGTAACGCGCTTTTTCATGTCGGTACGAGCGGAGCGCCTGAATTATCGGACGCCAAAGTGCAGACTAACGGATGGTATATGAATAGTGCCTAGCCGCCTGACGCGGTCAAATCCGAACCTCTCTCACATCACAAGGTCAGCGTTGTGGGTTTAGGGTGTTTAGGGTTTGGGGGTTTGGAACCGCACGATAGCCAACCCCTATACCGGTAGGCCGAGCTTCCTTGGTTGCCGAGCCGCGGAAGACAAAGTTTAAACCCAATGCCCTGTGCCAACTGTTGCACCTTGAACCCGAAGCCCCAAAGCGGTTTGGAGTTTCGGGGTGGTTCAGGGCCCTCAACTCATGTCCGAGTGGGCCAAGGCCGTAGAAGGCTTGTCATTGAACAAGCAGGCCTGCTGTCGGGCTTTCGTCGTTGGGTTTAGGGCCTAGGGTTTGGGGATGTATTTGTGCTTGGGACTGTAAGTTCGAGATTTGGGTTCAGCGCTTGGTGTTCGGGGTTGGGGTTGGAGTTGAAGAGTGTAAGGTATTCCCTTTATTGCTTACGTATTCCCAATACGAATTTACTGATATGCTCCACATCCTAACCTATTGTGCATTAAACAGTACCCTAAATCCTAGACCCTAAAGCCCTAAATCCTAAACCCTAAACCCTAAATCCTAGACCCTAAATCCCTAAATCCTAAACCCTTCGTTAGGTCCTTCGTGTCGGGGGTGTTGGATGGGTCTCAGCTTTCGGCCGGAACCCCACGACCTGATCCAATAAGGTTCTAAATGCCTTAAACCCCTAAACCCCAAAGCCTAAAGCCCATAAACCCAAAACCTAAATCCTAAACCCGTAAACCCCTAAACCCCCAAACCGCAAAGCCTAAAGCCCATAAACCCCAAACCCGAAACCCTTAACCTAAAGCTGCTTGGAGGCATCCCTCTTTATCCGAACTACAAATGTGACCAGTAATGACAAAATCCAAAGCACCAAACTCTGAATGCTGGGCCCTGAATGCTGCGCTACACCCTGGGGATTCGGGTCTTGGTTTGAGAGTTTAGGGTTTAGATCTATCGAGCCCTGAACTTTGAATTCTGTACCCTAAAAGTCTGTCATCCCGAAAAGTCTCACCCTTGAATTGAAACTTTCCCTTTCCGTTTCTCACCCCCAAACACGTTATATAATTCCTAAACCCTGGACCCGAAGTCTTAAACCCTACATGGGAGTTTCCGAAAATAGCGGACCCTAATATAGCACCCTAAATAGTAGGATCCTTATTATAAGGACCCCCCCAAATAAGGTACCCCTAATTCTCGGAAACTCCCACATCCTAACCCTGAAAGCCGTCCACCCTGAAAAAGCCCCTGGACCCCCAAAAAATCCTAAACCCTGCAACCTCCCCGTGACAATAAGCCTTATAACTCCAACCCTTAACCCTAGAGCCACATAATTCCAAAACCTAGGTTGCAATGTGGGAAACTTTTCAATTCCCCTTCATGGTTCCTATAGAGGTACCTATTCATACATACTTTCAGAGCCCCAAAACTACAGCCCAGATACCCCTTGTGGCCACCCTAAACCCTAAACCCTGATGCCCTAACCCTAAACCCTAAACCCTAAAAGCCTAAACCCTCAACCCTGAACCGATGTTGCCAAGCCAATCTCTGAAGACCCGCCAGTTCGTGCGAGCAGGTCTGGCAGCTGGACATGTCCAACGCCTTGGGTGGGGATGCGCTTGCTATGGCAACTCAGATCTGAGTTGGTTTAGGGGTTTAGGGTGTACCTCAACCCTGAAGAACCTACCTTTTTACGGTTCCTTATCATGATCTCCTTATATAAGTCCATAGAAAGGTAGGTTATTCCGGGTTAAGGTAGGGTCTAGAGGTTCAGGGCATAGGGTGCATTGTCTTTTTGTTTGGGTTCAGGGCCCAGGGGTGTCGGGTTTTAGGGTTCGGGGCCCAGGGCCAGGGGCTGAGGGTTCGGGGCGTTTGGAGTTGAGGGCTTGAGGGCTTTTTTAGGGGTTGAGGGTTTAGGGTTTTAGGGTTCGGTTGTAGGGTGTGGAGTATATTGTATTTGACTTGTCCGTATTCCATAAATCCTACCAGAAGTGCAAGGTTAACCTTCGAACCGACTTGCCGTTTGGGCTACAGGAACCCAGCGATGGCCCTAAACCCTAAACCCTAAACCCGTCGCACGGTTGTAGGCTTGCCTATTCTAGGATTCTTCATTTCGGGCCAGGGGGGTTTGGCGTAAGGCGCGACTCAGCTCTTTCTCGGAACTGTGCCCTAGACCCGAGAATCTCAAGCCTGAATCCGCAACCCTGATCCCTGCACCCCCAAACCACATCAATCGCTGAACCCCTTTCTCCTGGAGTTTGGAATAGCACCCGCGAAAGAGGTGGGGCAGGGCTTTATAAGGTTCGTTATAGGTATAGGCTTTTTTCGGGTCAACTGTAGGCTTTGTCGGGTTTTTTAGGAGTTTAGCGGTTCTCTTGAGAGGGGTTATAAGAGATACAGATGCGAAGTAGACTTGCTAAGCTAGAAGAGCTTGCAAGCAATGCGAAATCAGCTCCTGGCTTGTTTAGGTTTGATAGAGGGGCCCTAAACCCTAAACCCTAAACCGAGGACCTTAGGACTGTACTCCCGTGTAGCCGAAGAATCGTATGGCGTTGTCTGTGCTTTCCTCGGTTCAGGTCTGGAGTCCATGTATACCTTTGGTTAGTAGGGATTAGGGTTTAGGGGTTTAGGGTTTAGGGGTTTAGGGGTTTAGGGTTTAGGGGTTTAGGTTTAATGTTTCCTACCTTTGGTTAGTAGGGAATGGAAGAATGGTAGTAATAGTAGAAATAATTGTACCCCATTCCTCCATTCCCTACTAACCAAAGGTAAGTATAAGGAAACATGAAGCATCCTCCCAGAGGAGATGCCCCGAAACCGCAAAAGATCGCAGATCTCGAGCACTCTGCCCTCAACCCTAAACCCTAAACTCTACATGGGGGTTTCCGAAAATAGGGGACCCTACTAATATAGTACCCTAAATAAATGGATCCTTGTTATAAGGACCCCAAAATAAGGTACCCCTAATTTCCGGAAACTCCCACATCCCAAACCCTAAACCCCGAGTCGAAGCCGGTCGTTTTAAGACCTCTAGAAAGGCATTGGGCAGCATGCTCAAGGCCCGTCAGTGTGGGTGTGAGGTTTAGGGTCTAGGGTTTAGGCTTTTAGATTAAAAAGGGCTTAATGTAGCGGTCGGAATAATTGCTACAATGGTTTCCTTCTCGTTCACTTGTGGCATAATATGACACAAAACGCTATCCCAGCTAGACCCGTGCATTAAGGTTTTAAGGTTCCAGCTGTGTTCCTAAGCCGCTTTAGGACTTCCGGCTTTTGGTAACATGTTTCGGATAGGCTTTGGTTTCAGAACAGGTGTAAGAGGTTCATGGAACCTACACCCTAAACCCTAGACCTTAGCATTTGTTGAGTGGAGCCTTTTTGTGGTTTATGGGGTTCACTCCTTTCCTGCTCTTTTCTGGGTGACGAGGCTGGGCCAACACTGTACTTTGAGGTTGTTCCTTGAAATAGATTAATCCCAAATCTGGAAGCAGTGGCTTCAGTAGTGGCACCACGGGCAAAAGTAACATTCTATAGGAACAGTCCTTCAGCGCATAGGCAGACAGAGCTCCTTCTTTTCATATCTGACTCGGCCAAGCTCAGTCGCTCTCGTCTCACTGCGACGCACGCCTAGACAATCGTGCTCGAAGAAAAGTTCGACGAGCCATAGAATGGGAAGGTGGAAAGAGAAGAGCGAGGACCGTGCAAATACTTGGCATGTACACTTGTCGACGGCCTCGCGCCTTGCAGGGCAGCGTTGCTCGCAGGCAGCCGTGGCTGCGCAAAATGTCATCGACGATACCACACTTGCGGCGGTGTGCATTAAAGGCCCTAATACGCGGATGCGTATAAACATCCTGAGAAGGGGAAACGAGTTTGTTTCTCAGTGCCTACATTGCCCTCTACCCTAATCCCAAATCCTCAACCCTAACCCCTCAATCCCAAGCCCTCATCTGTCAACGGCAAGCCTTGTAGCCCGACAGTCTCAACAAAACGCCTTGCATGCCAACGGCGGGAGCCTCAGTAGAAATCCATAGATCTCCAAACCTGCAGAGCAACTCAGTCTACCCATAGGCCCCACAGTAGTTCCTTTTTGGGATTACCTTATAGGGTTCGACATATGAATCCCAAAAATGAACTACATTCTCCTATATGTACTTAAGACCCTTTGGGAGGGTCAGAAAAAACACATGAGCCTGACACCCTGCAATCCCAGCCCCTAAACCCTGAACCCTAAACCCTTAAACTCCGAGCCCCTGACCCCTTGATGAAGGTTCCTTGTTAAGGGCACTTACCATAACTTGAAGGACTATTTCAGAGTTTCAGAAACCCCCAAACCCTAAAACCTAAACCCCTAAGCCCTAACCCCCTAAACCCTAAACCCTAATTGAGTCTTCGGAACTGGGGAGCCCCGACTTCCACCTCCGCCGCCCCCCCGAAAGCCAACATGACTGCGGCAGTCTAATCGGACGCTGCAGAGTCTTCAGGTGCGCTTTGGGGTTTAGGGTTTAGGGGTTTAGGGGTTTAGGGGTTTAGGGTTTAGGGGTTTAGAGTTTAGGGTTTAGGGTTTAGGGGTTTAGGGGTTTAGGGGTTTAGGGTTTGGGGGTTTAGAGTTTAGGGTTTGTGGGGGTTTAGGGTTCTTGGTTCCCTAAGCTACTACATGGCTTTCCTGGGAAGCTTCCTCAGTGCTTTTGGGGGGTTACGGTGTGGGAAGGGCTGTGGGGGCAACGGCTTTCGGGTTCTGTTATGTGCTTCTTGGTAGCTGAGTAGATAACCTTTAACCTTTCGGGGGTTATGTAATCCGACCATAGCTGAAAAAGGTTAACCTGTTTTGGGCTGGGATACTCTGCCCCTGAAGTTTTATTTGCAGTAGTCTTTCGAGTTCATACAGCAGTAGTCGCCGTCGTGGCTAGGTGTTGCATTCCTAGCGAGATGGCAGTGCCCTGCAACAAATGTTGGTTCCTGCTTGCTACGTACGTTCAGACCCGTCTCCTATCATGCTTTGTCATTTTATTGCCCTTGGTATTTCTGGCTTTTTGCCTATTTCCAGCACCATGTTATTGTGCCATGTACTGCTTGCATAAGCTTAGGCTTCGCCAAGGAAAAGACGCAAGCACTGTCGGGTTCATGGTTGAACAGAGCCGTTGCAGCATCCTTCCTAAAGAAGCACAGGGTCAACCTTCGGGATCTTTGTTTTTGCTTTTTGTGGTTCGGGTTGCCTGATATGAGCGTGCCCAGAAAACCTATAAACGGAACCTTTGTCTTCCCCTCCCACCAGGGGCACAAGTGAGGGTTTAAGGTTTGGGGTTGAGGATTCTTTCCTTCCTACCAGGGACGCAAAGTAGGCAAAGTAGAACTTGGCTGGTTTTGAAAAATCCTTTCTTCACGCTGCCGAGAGGGTATGGTACCTTAAGCAGTACTTGGGCAGCTAAGTCCACGTGTGTGACAGTTTAGGGTTTCTTGGCATCATTTCCTCGTTATTGATAGCCCTACATACCCAGTTTCAGGAACGACGGCTAATCCCTGAATGCCAGACCCGAACCGCCTCACGTTCTTGGATCACAGGCTCAGGATTGAGGAAAGTACCGCGCGTCAGGTTCTGTGGTCCGGGGTTTCGCGTTTGGGATTTCTTTCTGTTGGTTGGACAGGCCTGTTGTAAAGGAGTCGGGAGCGGTTGGGATGTAGGATGCAAGATTTGGAGATAGCTTGCTCGAGCCCTGTAAGTCACTGGACATGATTCCAACTTGCAGTAAGGCTACGCCAGTATGGTAAATGTTCAAGCCTTGCAAAAACAGCTAGGTTGGCATTCTTCTGTCCCACTCCGTAGCTAGTCCGTCCCAGACATAGCCCCTATTCATACCAGAATATACCACCTCCTCCCCTCCATACCGATTCT
Source organism: Symbiodinium sp. clade A Y106 (assembly GCA_003297005.1). NCBI lineage: Eukaryota > Dinophyceae > Suessiales > Symbiodiniaceae > Symbiodinium > Symbiodinium sp. clade A. Next base: position 7,926 of record BGNK01003241.1, on the reverse strand, counting down.
AATCTGAAGGCCCAGTATTACACCTTTACAGTAGCCCTTGAAGGAATGCCTTGCTCTAACTCCGAAAGCGCCTATATTCGGCCCTATGACCTATACCCTGCATCCTGAGACAGTGACCCCGGCATCCTGGGGCTAACATGGCTTATAGATTACCTATAGTCTCCATTGTAGTTCGTTTTTTTGGTTTAACCAAATATATAATTAGGATCCTATAAGGTAACCCCAAAAAGGAACTACAATGGAGACTATAGGTATAGATGATGTTACAGGTAGTTACTTATGCAAGTCCACGGCTCCGGAGGTTAGCCTAGCAGACACTCCACACGATGAGGCCACGCTCTACGGAGTTCTAACAGAATCCGCTCAATGTTTTCAGCCCAAACTGAACTGCAACTTATAACACATATAACCACCAACTAAGGTTAGGGTTTAGAGTTTAGAGTTTCAGGATTGCGGTGGTACTTATACCCTTACTGGCTAAGATCCCTGATCTTCCAAGTAAGCCAGGTTGGGGGCAACTACTTCACTCCTTTTGGATGGGGTGCTATACGAGGCCACACGCCGGGAATGGGGAAATGTGCGGCTTGGTTGGGACCACCCAAACAAACCCTAAACCCTAAACCCTAAACCACAGACCATCTCAAACAACGGGAGCAAAAAGGTCGATGGCTCTGGCTACGGGGTCGAGGCTTCAGGGTTCGGGGTTCAGGTTTGTGGGGTTTAGAGGCAGTGCTTGGGGTTCCAGCCTTCAGTTTGCTTCAAAACAAGTTTCATCCTGCGCAGTCTCCTCGATCTTGAAGCAGGCTCCCAGAATACCCCCAAGACTTCTTGAGGTTTTAGGGTTCAATACCCTTTCAGGGCGTCGCAGTAAGATTTATGGGTCTTTAAGCGGCTGTAATCCATATTCAATGCATGTACATGATTTTCGGCTACCCTGAGTTTATCACGAACAGCAGTGTGAAGCAGTGAGTAGAGCATTGCCCTTGCGAGGAGCTCTCTACGGCAACAAGAAGCTCTTAGAGCTCCAATTCCCCGTAAAGGATGTGGAAAACATGACGGCAGCATCTTGGCCTTGGAGTTTAAGGTTTCAGAGTTTAGGGTTTCACGGTGTAGGGATTAGGTTTGAAAGTCACAGCCAAGGGAAGCCTGAACAACGCAATGCTCAACGCTAAAGCCTTCGACTTCGAAGCAGATTCGAAACTCCAAATTCCGAAGCCCTGAATTACAAATCCTGCAACCCTAACTCCCCAAACCCTAAGCCTTAAAACCCAGAATGTGTCGACCTAAATCGCGAGCTTTCGGATAAGTCCCGAGACCTAAGATGCATAGAGTTCACAGTGGTTGCGTAGTTGCTTTAAGGACGGGGGCTTCTACCCATAGGCCCCATAATAGTTCCATTTCGGGATTACCTTATAGGATTTTACACATGAACCCCCCAAAATTAGAAAGGAACTACTATGGGGCTATGGGTAGTTTGGGCTTTGGGTTCAGGGTTTAAAACTGACGGCTAGTAGTGTAGGATGTGGGTGTTGTAGGGCTGAGGCACTTGGGACTCGAGTTAATGGCAAGCGGTGGGTTCCTGAATGTTGACTTGCTTGTTTTTATGCGGAGTACGTGCTTCTGATATAGACGTTTCGACAAACGAAAGCCCTAAACCCCAAACCCCTGTTTAGACCAAAGACAGGGCTTGCGTGATGTTTGGGATGGTGTGAACGCCCTGGTAGTTGCCAAGATGGAGAATTTCGGGTTCAGCACCTGACCCTAAGCCCGAAACACTGAAGTAGCGAAAGTCAGAAGGGGTAGAAGCTTTCAAAACAGAAGCCCTGAAGCCTTAAGCAATAGTTAGACTAAAGGTTGTGAGGCTTTCATCAGGGTCTAGGGTTGGAAGGGAACCCTTGTGTGCAGCGACCTGGGTCTCTAGAGCTACTCTTGTGAGCTTTGTTACGGGTTGCATAATCGTATACCTAGTAGGGGATAGCAAACATAGGCTATGTTTTGCGCTTGTTTTCATGGTACAATCATACAGGGACCGGAAGGGTATACTATGCCACGAGACTGATACTGCCAAAGGGTGAGCAACCAGTAGTCATATCTTTTCGCAGTTTTGCAATAATCTACCCCAAAGCTATGCGAACAAAAATTTACACTTAGCACAGGCCTACCAGACCGAACTTGAGCGGATGGAGCGCAAAGTGCTACAGTGCCGATGCCTGGTGTGCGCAACAAATTCAGGGTTCAGGGATTAGGATTGAAAGAGGAGACCCTAAACCCTAAACCCTAAATCCTGAACACCCACCTGTAGCCGATAAGACCTACCTTTTAAGGAGCTATATATGGAAACCCTAGTATGGAGCGCCAAAAAGGTAGGTCTTTTCGGCTACAGGTATACCCTCCAGAGTTTGGGATTTACGGTCCGGGGTCTCGCAGGTTCTTGTATTTATAGGGCTAAACCCTAAACCCGAAACCCTAAACCACTAAACCCTAAACCCTAAACTTAGTCTTGCGCGGTTCAGGGTTTGGGTTTTCCTTATGCGGGAGGGGCGTGCGCCCTGAAGCTTCAGAGCCCCCTGCGTTTTCTGACTTTTTTAGGAATGGACATAGTGTCTTGTACGACTTAGGTTTTAGGGTTATATAAGGGATGGTGGATAACTCGTGAGTCGTTTACAGAGGAATGTCCAGCTGCCACGGCCCTTGCAAACTCAGCTGCGACGTGCTCCAACAACTCTAAAGCAATTCTTTGCCCATCGCAAGCCGTCTTTCCGAGGTTGATACTAGTGAAGAAGTTGCTGTACAAGATGAGCCCCGAAGCTTTCTTGTAGTCATGGTCGCATATAGGGCACCTATATACGACACTTGTATAGCCAGGCGAAATACTGCAGGGCATTATAGTGGCCTGAATACTTATGTAGATCTTAGAGGTTTGGAGAGTTAAACTTGGTTGTCATCCTGTGGAATGGTATCGCTCAAACTGTTAGCTTCCCAGACCCATAGAGATTATACTGATTTTAAGGCCCAGTCGTGGGGGGGGTTGCCTCAAGGCCCCAAAAGCGTCCCCCAAGAAAACTCACTGTCGCCACTGATGGTGCAGATAGTTCCCGGTTGCTGGCGCAGAGCGTTGTTCTGCTTTTTCAGAAATCTTTGCCTCCCGGCGCAAATGGTTCCCCATTGCTGGCGCAAAGCGTTGTTGTCTCCTGGCACAAACGGTTCCCCAGTGCTGGCGCAAAGCAGTGTTTTCCATTTTCAGCATTTCATGAAAAAACCTTCTTGATTTCAACAGGCATCTTCCGGGGCGGAGTTCCGCATGAGCTTCGTGTCTTGACCTCGTGGTAAGAAGCAAAAACGAGGAGATACATTGCAGGCGATTTCATGAAACCATTTCGTGTGGAGACGGTAGCCGGTGCTATGGTTCCGCCGCCAACAGGGAGCGTGAGCTGGGTGCAGACCGTCGTCAGAAGGTTACTTGTTTGCCCGTCCCAGAGAGAGAGAGAGAGAGTGAGAGAGAGAGAGAGAGAGAAAATATTCATATAAAATATGTACATAAATAAATACATAGATATAAATAAATAAATACATATAAGTATAAATATATAGAAAATATATATATATATATATATATATATATATATGACAGAGAGGTGGAGTGATAGAGAGATGGCACAGAGGTGTTTTTTTGATAGCCTCCAGATTGTGCCAGGAGTGTCGCAGGGTGGGAGGGGGNGGGGGGTAGGGGGTGAAACAAAAGCCTGGCTGCTCCCACAGCTGCTGCAAGTTTAGCGAGCTGGGAGTTGCGTTCGCGTGAGGTTTCCATGCAATACAGTAGCCATGTTCCCGTCCCTGTGAACTTAAGCTCCCTCGGAGGCCGGAACCACTGTGCTGTAAGTGTAGGGTATCTGGGGGTTAAGGATGCCTGGCTGCTCCCGCAACTAATCCAAGTTCAGGGAGCTGCGAGGTGCATTGGTGTAAAAACACGTGCCGTGCGACAGCCTGGTTCTCCTAGTCTGCTGTGCATGTCAATCTTGCATTTTGAACTTTGTTGTTGTTTGTATGTTTGAGCCGACTTCGTTTATCTTTTCATTATGCATGGATTTGCCTGATGAAAGCCTGGGCAGCTTAGATATTTTGCGAAGTCCCAGCCTGCCCACCTTTCCCCTGCACCCTGTACCCCCAGCTCAGGATCAAGAATCAAGAGCGCCTACAAGTCAACGAAAGGGCGAAAGACTCCGACGCCTGGATATTTTACTAGTGCCTAAGCGGGAGCGGGAGAGTGGACCTGACATTCCTTCCTCCGCTGCTCCTTAAGCACCAGTATGACGAGTAAGGAATCAACTTGTGGGCTATAGGCTTTGGGGCTTCGAGGGTTTAATAGGGCGTTTAGGGAATCATTGCTTTTGTTTAATGAATGGTTTGCAGTATGAAGCATCTGCAAGATTCATGGTTCGGGGCTTCAGGTGTTTTTTTTGTGAAGGTTTTTTCGGCTGCAGAGCCACAGTTCAGAGTCTATGTTTCAGGGGGTCGGGGGCTTAGGGACTACAGGGTCTCTTGTTTGGGAGTTCCGGTGGTTACGTTTGACTATTTTGCTTTCGTTGGTTCTTTTGTACGGATCTCCATCTAAGGCGTTTAGAGGCGGTGCAGGGCTTCATTTGATTTGGTTGTGGGTTTCGGGTACTGGGCTTGCTTTGGGTTTCCGTGGTTCTTCAGAAGTTCTTTGCTGGAGCCCGAAAACATGCAGAAAGCCTGCTGAACGAAAGAGCATACAGTACATGTGAGGGCGAAGTCTAGTTGTACTGCGCTTGAAGGCGTTTCAATCAACACCCAAGCATAAAGCTCACAGCTTTGGAGAATTCGGGGACGCAGTAGGTGGGATGACAAGGAGTATCACATGCCGCGTGGGGCATAGTACCAGGACCATAAGTGTTAAGTTGACGTAAGTCTTAAGTTGACCGCCGCCGAGGCATGTGATGGAGACTCAAGAACGTTCCTGAGCTGAGATTGACGGCTTTTCTTGCTTGGGATTTTGGGGTCCAGGATCTCGTGAAGCTAGTTTTCGGAGAGCGGTGCCTTCACGAGCTCTCGCAGCGCAAGCGTGCGATCGCCTTTGCAATTCAGTTTGGTCGAAGGTGTTGATCTCTGATGTCTCGTGTTGTTGTTCGGATATGGACTCCCTCTGCTGACTGGTATGTGTTCCGTGCCTTCGACCAATATCACATCAAGGGTATTCATTCGTCTCCCAGCGTATGCCAAAGCCTCACTGCCACCAAGTTGGAAGCTCATTGACCTCACGCCCAATGTTTAGGGTTTGGGGTTTCGGCTTTAGGTTACCAGCACGATTCATACTGTTTCAGTTTCCGGTTTCCAACCTTGTAATGCGTACTGCGCATGAAGTATTTCTTAAAGTGTTCTTAGTATCTCCACAGTAACGCCTCAAATATGCACTCACCAACCTGGCTATGGAGCCCTATATGCACTCACCATGCATCCATGATGTAAAGCTGGGTTCACACAAGCCATTTCTGAAGAACTGTCAAAATAAGCCGGCAATGCTTGAGTTTCGATTGATGGAGCCCGTGGCTGATTATCTCGAACTCGACAACCTTGTAATGCTGAATGAGCCACTTCAGGGTTCCGGTTTTAGGGTTTGTTGTTGTTGGAACTGGAGCTCTCTTTGCCAGAATTTCAGAGCTTTAAGATGCATTAAGCAAGTTCAGAAAAGTCTTTCCAACCCCCCCCCCCCCACACAGAAGTGGTTAGCTGCAGTGGCAGTAGCAGTAGCAGCAGCCGTAGCAGGCGTTGTTGTGGCCGTTCCGTCGCAGGAGTCGTTGTAGTCGTCGTAGCAGTGGTAGTCGTCGTAGTCGTCGTAGTAGTAGTAGTAGCAGCAGCAGCAGCAGCCGCAGCCGCAGCAACAACAACAACAACGGTGTTGGTGTTGGTGTTGCTGTTGTTGTTGTGGTGGTGGTGGTGTTGCTGTTGTTGTTGTTGTTGTTGTTGTTGTTGTTGTTGTTGTTGTTGTTGGTTGGTTGGTTGGTTGGTTGGTTGGTTGGTTTGTTGTTGTTGTTGTTGCTGTTGTTGTTTGTTGTTGGTGTTTGTTGTTGTTGTTGTCGTTGGTGTTGCTGTTGTTGCTGTTGTTGCTGTTGTTGCTGTTGTTGCTGTTGTTGCTGTTGTTGCTGTTGTTGCTGTTGTTGCTGTTGTTGCTGTTGTTGTTGTTGTAAGCCTCTCGGCTCAGGTAAGGTCAGGCTAGTACAGCAGCCTTTTCCTTACTTGCCATGGCATTTGTCAGCGCCTGAGCAGTCCCGGTCCCAAGT